>JAKSZT010054263.1:4606105-4707443 GCA_026826555.1 Tolypeutes matacus
TATCTATCTATCTATCTATCTATCTATCTATCTATCTATCTATCTATATCTATCTATGTGATCTATTTTCTAAAAATTTAAGACTGGATTGTATACATAATGCTCCTTGAACACATAATACTTTCGTGGGCATTTCCTAAAAACAAGGATATTCACTTACATAGCCTTAAATACATTTATAAAGTTCAAGAAATTTAACATTGATAAAAGCTTATAGTCTGTATTCCAGTTTTTCATATGACCCACTAATGTACTTTATAACTCCATTATTAAAACCCATCAAGGATCATATATTGCATTTAATTGTCATTGTCTCTTTGATGAACTTTCTCTTTGTAGTTGTGGAAACATATACAAATCATAAACTTTCCCATCTCAACCACTTCCAACCATAACACTCAGTGGGATCAAACACATTCACAACATTGCACTATACTCACTACCATCCTTTACCAGAACTTTTCCATCACCCAAAACAGAAACTCAAAGCCATTCCCCTGCCCTCCAACCCTGATAACCTGTAATCTAGTTTCTTTCTATGAGTTTGCATATTCTCTGATATTTTCTTTGTGGTTTTCTCAGGAATTAAATTTAACATCCTAAATCGTTAGCAATCTTGTTTGCTTTGATAACCAACTTAACTTCAACAGCATTCACAAACTATGTTACTATAACCCTCATTCCCCCCAACCTATGTAGTTCTTGTCAGAAATTACATATTTATGTATTATGAATCCAAAACCATTGATTTTTATGCATTTGCCTTATAGATCTGTAGTAAGTAAAAAGTGGAATTGCAAACCAAAAATACAATAGTAGTGACATTTATATTTACCCATGTCATTATCTTTACTGGAGATCTTTATTTCTTCATGTGGCTTCTAACTATTGTCAATTGATCTTTATTTTCAACTTGCAGAACTCCTTTTAGTATTTCTTATAGGACCAGTATAGTGGTGATGAACTCCCTCAGCTTTTGTTTATCTGAGAATGTCTCAATTTGTCCTTCATTTATGAAAGATGGTTTTGCTGGGTACCATCATTATGTTTGTTCATTCCTCAGTCTTGAGGATTTGGGGTGGTGATGCTAGGGCCATCTTTGAAAGTCTTGTTTGGTATGTACCAGGTATGATGTTTCTCACTGATGGTTTCTAGAGTTTCAATCTTCTCCTTTGCATGGACCATTGTTTCTTGTTTCTTTTTATGTTTTGTAATATTTTATTGCAACCTATACATTTTGATATAGTAATGTGTTATTGCTGGAGTCTAGTCTGAGCAAGTCTCAAGTCTGAGATTTTCTAGAATGCCAGGAGCTAACAAAAAAAATAAAAATAAAAAGGAAAAAACAAAACAGCTTTCCCAGTCTTTGTAGATTGAACTGTGCGTGTGCTCTCCTTCAAAGCTTAGCCATAAAAGTAGTTAAGAGATCAGCCTAAGGCAAAAGTTTAAGGACTCCCTGTCTTATTCTGAGCATGCATTTTCTGCTGGGCATGTGTGTATGGTCCTAGGAATTCTCCTGCTTTCACTGATATAAATGCCCTCCTCTTGGAAACAGTGCTTCCTCACAGTCCCAGGGCTGCACTGTGTATCCCACAGCTGGCACCCCTTTGCCCCAGGCAGCTGCAATTTGACTGTTCTCCTACAGCATTCTGTAGGAGGGCTCTGTAAACTGCCTGGATGCTCAGGGCAAGTTCTGGGCCAGTGAGCCCAGGGGCAAGTTCTTCTGAAGACAGATTGGCCCAGACATACAAGCACCCAGAATGTGCACGAAGCTTATTCTGCTCCCTCCAGAACCAGGACCAGGGGCTTGCACTGTAAGCAGGGGCTGGTTCACCAAGCCAGTGAGGGTATAGGGGTGGAGGGGAGGGTCCAGCTCAGGCACCACGGGGTCTTACCATTTGTAAGTTGTCTTTTACATTGTTTTAGTGCTCACTCTGTTACTTTGACCCTTTAACTGTTTTCTAGAGCTTTGATCCAGATAGTAAATATTTTAAGCTTTTTGGAACACTGTCTCTGTTTTAACTACTCAATGCTGCCATTGTAGCACAGAAGCCATCATAGAAATCATGTAAATGAATAGTCAAAATCATGTCCCTATAAAGCTTTATTTATGGACACTAATATTTTAATTTCATATAACTTTCATATATCAGGAAATATTAATGTTCTTTTGATTTTTTTCAGCCATTTAAAATTGAAAAAAAATTTTTTTGCTGGTGGAAATATTAGTGGTGGGCCAGATTGTTTAGAGTTTGTGGATCCCTGGTATCCATTGGCAAAATCATTCTGAGTCTGGGGTTTTCTTGCAGAAAATTTTTAACTTCATATTCAATTGCTTAATAAATATAGAGCTAATCAGGTTATCTGCTTATTTTTGAATCAAGTTAAGAGCTTTATGTTTTTCAAGGAATAGAATGGAAAATATCATTATTTTCCCCATTTTTATTACCAGAATTCCTGGATATGGAATTTTAAAGCCCATCTTTCCTTTGTTCAGGGCTGACTTTTTCTGATCTCATTAATAAAAAGTTTCTTAATATTACCTACTTTATTGAATCAAATGTTTAGCTATTTAATTTATTTTTCAGTTCACACATGAAGGGCTTATGAGGTAATGAAGAATGCTAGGCATAGAGCCAAGAGGATGAAGTTTTAGTCCCAGAAGCTATATGACTTTAGGAAATTCATCAACTATGCATAGTCTTCCGTTTCCTCACTCACAAAGTGGGGACATTGGACTAGGTGATAATTGAAGTCTCCAAAATCTATGATCCATGTCTCGAAATCTCCTTTAATATGTTTGGAAACTGAACAAATCCTATGGCAGAAGTAACACCTACCACTTAAGTTGTTGAAAGGATTAAATGGGTATGCACCTGGCTTTTGGTCAGCACTAAGAGTATTAGCTATTACTATAGCCGGTATTTAATTTAACCAAACAATACATTATTTCTCTATATCTTCAGTCAGCAATTTCCCCATCTGTAAAATGAAGGGCTTGGGTTAAATAAATGATTCTGACGGTTTCACCACCCAAAGTTGCTTTTATTTCTTTCACACAAAGGAATCCATATTTTGAAAGATTCCAGGCATCTCAAAATTACATTGTTGAGTGATAATTGCATTGTTTTCCCCCTTCCGGAACAAGGTCCTCTGCGGTGGTGGCATCAGCTGAGGGTTCCCCTAAGGGAACAATTTGTTCCTTGTACCCAAGGTGGGGATGGGGGAAGGCAGGTGACTTACTAAGATATAAATATTCATGTCTCCCAACTCTAATTCGCAAGCTGCAAATTGTTGCTAGTTGACAAAAATTGGCTGTTTATGTTTCTAAAGATACAAGTAAAACCTGTTTGTTGTAGAAAAGCACAAAGACAAAAACTTAAATCGGGGCCCCCTGCAGTGCTCAGGCAGGTAACAGAAACATATGTAGCAGCTGGGTTCTAGGACAATAGGGTGAAGCGTAGTGGTACAGAATGGGCAAGGCGAGGCAAACAAAAAGTAGCTGCAGGTCAGAGTTAGCCCTGAGGACCTCAGTCAGCCATCTCTCTATTAAAACAATCATAATTTCTTCAGTCACACACGACTGCTGTTAAAATCTTACTGTGTTTTCTTTTAGGTTTTTATTTAAATACACAACATTTATGTTTCAATATGTTTAATCTTTTAACAAAAATGGTATCCTAACGAACAATTTTTATCTTGACTAGTTCATGAACATTTCTTCGTGTCATCAGATAATCTTTAAATATCTGACTTTGAACGACTGCACAATTTTTTAATGCCTGACTTTACTTAACCATTTCTTCTTTTTTGGACATTTAGCTTGTTCTCACAATGTGCTTAAACATCTGAAAGGCTTTGAGGTCACTTGATTCCAAATGCTTATCCCCATTCTTTCCCACTTGGATCTGCCTGGACTCTTGAAGGTGATGTACTCTCTTGCAGGCTGGTGTCCAATCTGGTTTTAGGAAGTGGTGGACTTGCTTTTTGCTAGCTCACATGTGCAGGGCCTGATGGACAAGCTCAGTGCCCAGAGGAAGGAGACCACATCACATATGTGTTTTATTTGGCCCCAAACACATAATGCTTACTTAAATATTTGATAATAACTTGCAAATTGCCTAAGGATGGGAAATACTGTTAATTTAATATGTCCTAACAGAAAATTTCTTGATATTACTTTGAATTTTATTTAAAGTAAGATACAAAATTTTTGGCAGCAGGGTCCTTCCACCGCACATGCCCCCTCCCTTTTCCATTCTCTTGGCCTAATCATTGCAGCAACTTTTTCTCCCTGCTCCCAATCAGCTTTTCATTATTCTGACATCTCCATGACCACATCTCTCCTTTGTTCACTGGCCATCAGTGGCTCCTCATGATTCACAAAATAATTCTTTATTTCCATAGCTAGGGATTCAAGGTCCAGTATGTGAGGCTGCAAACTGCCTTTGCAACCTTATTTCCCATGCTTTCCGTCACAGATTTTTTTGCTTTAGGCAAATCGACCTAATATTAATGACTATCATTTACTAACTAGATGTGTCAAGTGGGTTACGTATATTAATGGAATACCTAAAACAACCCTACAAAATGCAAATGTTATCTTCATTTTGTATATGAGGAAACTGAGGCTCAGCATGTGTAAGGGAAAGAAGTAGGATTTGAATCCTGAGTTTTTCTGCTCTGCCCTCTTGCTTCTGCTTTGCTCCTCCTCAGAGTCCTCGAACCCGCCTTTTCTTTTCTGCCTCCGAGCTTTTCCTTTAGCCGCCCTGTTCTCAATTGGCTCCCTACCTGCTGAAATTGGTTCATTCCTCAAGGCTTTACTCCTGTTGCCCATTTCCCCCCTGAGCCCCCTGAGCCATCCTGCACTCACCACCAGCCGTGACAGTGGGCCACTGGTTCCCGCTCTCCCAACCCTGTCCCCACCCCTCATCTTCAGCCCTAATCCCTCCTCACCCTTCAAGCTCCAGACACTCTAGAGAGACCATCCTGACCCCAATCCCAGCCAGTTCCTTCTATACACTTTTTCACAGCTTTTGCCATAAGGCGTAACTCTGCATTTACTTACTTTTTAAGCCCTCTCCTCCCCTAGAAAGTAAGCCCCTTAAGGGCAGGCACCACCCCTGTTTTGTTCACTGCTTTATGATTGGTACCTAACCCAATGCCTTGCCCGCAGAAGGTGCCCGATAACTAATAAATAATTTGATGACTGCTTGCCAGATCTCTGCTAAAATGTTTTAAGGCCATAGGCGGCAGAAATGATGTTTTATATCCCATGGTGACTGCACACATTAGAGGACTGAGAAAATGTTTATTAACTAAATGAAGTCCCTGTCCCTCCTGGAAGGAAAATGTTCTCAGGGCCATGGACCCCAGGGGATTTCCAAGACCCCATAGCCAAAACGTATGTTGAGGCAGCGGGAATGCATGTGAGGCAAGAGAACATGAAAGCAGACTGGAAAATTTTGCTAGTTGGGTCAACTCCAATTTAGCACATACAGGCCAACTGCTTTTTCTCCAGGGACCTTTCTCCCAGAATCAGTTATTAATGTTAATTAGCCAAGTGTGTGCTGTGATGCAGAACACTTGTGGCCTGTAAAAATTAGAAAGACTGTCATTTCTCAAAAGACCCATGAGCAGCAGCAAGAATAAGCAATGGGGACGGAGAGGCGGGAAAGAGGAACTTCTCTCCAAATGAATCACACTAAAATAAGTGCAAGTAAAAATAAATCCAACTATAAAAGAACCATACAAATGTTGACAGTATTTTCACAGCTGGGTTTCTTTGCCTAAAATACTTAGCACTTACTTTAGAAAACGCTCTTTTAAACAGGGACTGCTCTGACTGAGCACAGAAGCTGAACCCTTTTGGAACTCTGATTTTGAGCTTCACATTTGCCCAGGTGGGAATAAAAAATAATGACTTCTTACAAGCAGGGACTTTAATCGTGACGAATTCACCCCGGGCTGTGGTGGGTGACCTTATCTCCCAGATGAGGAAATTGAGGTAGAGCTTATTTTAGGAAGCTGTATTAAGAGAATTCAGCTTAGAACTCTGGCTGTAACATACTTGGCCCTGGAAAACACCAACTTCATCTGTTTCCCTGGCCCGGCAAATACCCCATTTGAATAACTGCCCAGTCACTTATCAGTCCAGGATTAGTGGTGTTCCAGAGGATCTGCAACCCACGTTCCTGGTATTTGTTTCCTGTAGATATTGAAAGGACATGCTGTGGTCTTTGGTGTCAAAGATCGAAGCTGTAAGACATGACTAATCATTCTTACTCACTTTTAGGGACTTTCCCCTTGGAAGTCAATCCAAACAGCATGAAGACGGGCTATTCGTATATCAATAAAAATACATGCTTCATCTCCAAATGACTGATACAGAAGCTATACTGATGAGTAGGTTAGCTAAATAAAACATAGAATTGTAACATACATTGTAAAGGCTAATGATGATTACTACATTGTGTTCATAATGTCATCTTTCACTTGTTTATTTAATAAATATTTAAGGAGTGATTCTGTGCCTCCAAGCTCTAGTTATAGGACTAGACAAATGGAATTAGACACTGGCCATGTTTCAATAAACTTGTTAGCAGACACTACATCCATCAACGAATTTGATTTTATAAATTATATATATATATATTTTGGCCAAAGCAAGGGAGTCTTTAAAATTGCTGATAATTATACTTAGTCGCAAAACAGTAAACACAAACAGCAATTCCTTTCTGGAATTCAGAAAACATTCTTCGCACTTACAGCCCCTAGTGACCAGTGTTTTCTTGTGGCTAGAATTTCTGTGTCATAAATTATTTACCTCTCTGTCTTGTTTCTCTGTCTAGGGTGTAAACCCTGACTGTTGCCCTCACTGTCAGGAACCTTTGTTCACACAGCGCATCCCACTTGCTGCATCTTCAGGTCATGGAGGCAGCGTTGGTTGATGGTGGCTGTGAAGGAGGATGTCATCAGTTAAAAATAGAGATACAACAAACTGTGGGCACAAAAGTCAAACATGAACGTATTGGCTTTTTAAAAAATTGACTTTGTCTTCCTTTGAGGGATAGTTCTATTAATTTTAACACACATATATGTTTGTGAACCAGCACTACAGTCAGGCTACAGAGCAGTCCCTCACCCTACAAAGACTCCCTTGTGCTATTGCCTTATAGTGAGACCCTCAGCCCACCCGTAACCCCTGGCAACCGCTGATCTATTCTCCATCACTGTAGGTTTATCTTTTGAGACAGCCTTTTTTTTACTCAGTGTAATGTCTGAGGGTCATCCAAGTTGTTGTGTGTATCATTAGTCTGTTTTTCTTTATTGCCCAGTAGGGCTCCACCACACGGATGTAGCAGTTTTTTATCCATTCACTCATTGAAAGACATTTAAGCCATTTGCTGTATGAAGCTATTACAAATAAAGCTGCTATGAGCATTCATGTCCCAGTTTTCATGTGCACATAAACTTTCATTTCCTTAGGGTAAATACACAGGAGTGGGATTGCTGGGTCATATAGTAAGTGCATATTGAATGTGATAAACTGCCAAACCATTTTCCAGAGTGGCTGTACCATTTTGCATTCCCACCAGGAATGTATGCAAGTTCCTATTGATCTGTATCTATGCCAACACTTGGTATTGTCAGTAATTTTTCCACTTTATTTTAGACATTCTAATAAGTATATGATAATATCTCATCATGGTTAAAACTTGCACTACCCTACTGGCTAATGATGTTGAACATCTTTTTATTTGCTTATTTCTCTTCTTTATATCTTCTTTGCTGACGCATCTGTTCAAGTCCATTGCCTATTTTTTTTAAATTGGGTTGCTTGTTTACTTGTTGAGTTTTGAGAGATCTTTATGTATTCTGATACAAGCCTTCTGTTGGAGATGTGATTTGCAAATATTTTCTTCCAGTCTGTGTCTTGTCTTTTTATTCTCTTGACAATGCCTTTGGCAGAACAAGTTTATAACTTTGATGAAGTCCTATTTTGCAATTTTTACTTTTATAGGTTGTAATTTTGGTATCATTTCCAAATCTTTTCCTGCTCCTATGTTTTCTTCTAAAAGTTTTACAGTTTTTTGATGAATGTATTGCTTATGATGGACATAGGAATCGAGTTACTTGATAATAAATTTCCTCCTCTATATTACCACTTATACCTGTTGATTCTGGGGACGTACAGGAGCCTTCTGGACAAGACTGCACATCTGGGGATGGCTCTTCCATCACATACAGGTCCACAGCCTCTTACCCACAATTTAAAATTCAAAAATGTCTGACAAGCAAGTTTTTCATGCGTGTTAGATTTATTTGGTAACAACACCTTATCTGAACCAATAAGATAATGTGGAGAATTGATTGCTCCCTCTTAATGTGATCATCACACATTCTGTTACAGAAGTATTCAAGTGTTTAATTACGGGATCCTACTCCAGAGCCTGCTTTGGGCATTCCACAATATTCCATAGATGCACTGCCTTTCATTTCTACCACCTGAAAAATTCTGACTTCAGATTTTGCCCACATGATTTTCAGAAAAGGAGTTGCATAACTGAAATGTAAATGGCTGTCACATGAAAATTCGTGTGATTGGTATGTGGAACCTCTTCATCAGGGCTCTCCTAATCCTTGTCCAAAGTCCTCACTAATGTGACTGAGCAGTGGAGGAGGGAACACTCACATACTGCTTCAGTCCACCTCAATGGCTGTGTTTTCTCTTGTAACAAAGGAGGACTTTGTTTTTCCCATTCTTCTTTGTGGTGATAAGTAAAAACACCTACCTATCAGCCCCTGAGTATCAGAGAGGGCCTTAGTAATGTACGTATACACTATGTATATGCATGAGTTAGACACAGGATGGGTGAGTCGTGTTAGGCTCACACTTGGACAACCCGACCACTGGCTGGCCAGGACCTAGATGCTGGGTGTCTGTCAGCGCCAGGCTGAAATGCTAGCAGGGAGACAGGTACATGGTTAAGGCGCTAGAGGAGGGCAAAGGGCAGCCTGACCACAATACTTTCTAATTTCATGTTCAACAGTGCCTGGAATTATGCCATGAGGAATTTGGCCAATTAGATTAAGCTTAGCTTTCTTCTGGGGATGCTTCAGGGGAAATCGAGGTATCCGTAGCACCTTAGTGTGTCATTTTCTCACACACTTTCATTTGACTAGGAGATGCGCTATGACTTTTTGATACATGTCTCACCTTCTCATTTGCCGCTACAAAGATTGGAACGAGGATCTGTGATTTGATCCCATTCTCTGCTTGAAACCAAATGTACTCTGAGAAAGTTCAGTCTACCCAGCTTCCAGAAGCTTATCTCCAGATTTAAAAATTAAAGAGAACCAAACTTGGAGACAGAAGCAGCAACCAGAGAGATTAGTCTTTCCACTTCTTTCAGTTACGTATTTTTGTCTTGCAGAGTTCAATTTGGAGAAAAGCAATTAGAGATGAGACAGGGTCGGCTCAAGGGCAGAAGCTCGGAATGCTTGTTTTTGTAGTGCCAAGGGACTCAACACTTCGTTTGTCGTTTTAAAAGAAAACAGAAGCTCATTATCCTGACAGAAAAGCCCAGAACATTTTAGGTGAAGATTAAAACTTACTCCCAAACACAGAGGCTCCTGTTCAGCTTCTTGGTTGAGAGATTTTAGTAGCTTTTAAAAATTGTCCTAAATAATTTGGAGAACTTGTGACCTGGAGCTTTCATGGAGTTGATGTAACAGTTCTGGGCATCTCTTGACTTGAACCTGAGACTCTTCTGCACACAGCTGCAGTATGTCCACCATCGGCAGTGGTCGGTACCCCGAAAGCAGTGGGGAAAATAGGGGAAGGGGAACACAAAAGGAGTCAGGGGCTCTCCTGGGCTGCAGTTATAGGCAATGGCCACCAGGTGTCCATCTTCACACAAGCAGTCTTGACTCAGATAACTGGCACTATTAGGCTACAGGATTATTTTTAAAACCAAAGAAATTTTCTGGATGTTGCTGCAAGTGGGTATAAATGTGCAAATGTAAAGTGAGGTCTTAAAGCCAAACCAAATAATTTACAATCCTCTATCTAAATAGGAATAATCAATTGGACTTTGTGTCTATCTTCTAAAACTCTTCTGGGGAACTAATTGGGGACAGTAATTGGCCAATGGATTTGGGAAAATACACATATGAGAAAAAAACATTTTGTCCTCTTCCGACATCTCCTCATCCTGTGTTTGTGAAATGCAAGGTTCTTAGCATGCAAACAGGCTCAAGTGAGCAGGAACATTTCTTTTGGTAAAAATAGCCAAATCCTATTCTGACCTGGCTTCTCTAAAGTAGTTACATATGATGTTCAGTTTCTACCTTAACTTGTTCTCTAATTTCAATTCCTGGCCCTGATACTGTTGAAAAGTATCTCTTCTAGAAACTGCAGAAATGAAATTTGATTTCTTTCTTCCCAGTATTAGCAGTGACATTGTAACCAAACGAGAGAACTCTAGGGAGGTCTTCAAATGCACGATTTACAACATTTGAGCTGGTCCTAGGGAAGAAACGCCATTCTTGTGATCAGTAAAGAAACGTCAGCAGATTAAGCATTTTCAGGGATATTTCCTCATATCCCCCTCTTCCTTTTGCTTAAGTAACCCAAAGAAATGTTTCCACCACGTTAAAAATGGCTACAGGAACCTCCTCTTTTCATTCTCTTGCTTGCCAAAACATGGACGTCCCGGAGAGCCATAGATGTCCTTTTTATTTTTAATTAACTCATGCATAGACATGATTAAAAAATCAACTAATTGCAGAAAAGAACTGTACTAACCTATACTACCATTTTAGAGGGGTTTTGGAAGAGAGAGGAGATAAACATATCATACATCAAAACATGTGTTGAACCAGAAGACTTCTCTTTTTTTTTTTTTTTTTTTTTTTTTTTGGTACTTTTCAACCTTGTTTGGTTTTTTTTATTTTTCATATCTTTAGGACATTAAAATCAGGTTTTTTTCAGTGTCTATATTTATCAAGCTCTTCACAGCAGGAACACAGTGTTCTCTCAGGGTTGTATCTCACCAATGCTGACTGGTAATTCCTGGTTCCTCAAATATTTATATTTAATAAATTTTAAAAAACACATATTTATTAAAACACAGTTTCCTCCCAGATTTTGTGTCCCTTATTACCATTTCTTATGATACATACATTTGTCTATTAATATGACCAATATTTATTTATTTACTGTGGACCTCATGGTGTGGATAAAATAAAAATGACTTAAGGACCAGTCCCTTCTCTCAAAAAGCTATTAACCAGTGAAAAGAAGTCTACACTCTATTTTCTAAATACACTTCTGGATCTTATGGGATAAAGTGGACATGCCCTTTCCTGGTGATATTTGTAATATAAAACAAATTTCTACTTCACTGTTCATATAACATGCTTTCAATATTTAGTTGCTATATTTTAAAGAGTATGGCCCATTCAAATTCATAAAATAATGTCATATTATGGTAGAGTGGGTTACATGGATCTACATGTGTATATAAAATTACCATGCAAATTATCTCCCAAATATTATTATATTAACCTATTAAAAGCAAGCAGAGAGGCAAGGATTGCCATACTTATTCTATACAAAGAAAGATAGAAATTTGTAAAATTATTTTCTCTTGACATTGGTTGTCTGGATATAATTATTTTACTTTTATTATTATACTTAAGTCATTACATCTGTTTCCAAAATATTCTGGAATGAAAGAATTGACAGGAAGCTAGTTTTACCACTGAAATCCCTTTCTCTCCAAGTATAGTGTCCATGGTGATGAGTGAACACAGGAGAAGAAATCAAAGCAGCCTTAAACTGGAAGTCAATCTTCTAATTGCTTAGGTTAACCTTGGCTAGAATGAAATGGAGAGGATCCAACTCTCTGCTTCCTCCAAAAACCATTCTTAGAAATCTGAGTATGTGTTACAGCAACAGTCAAAGGGAGAGACAATAGGTTTTTTCACTAGGCAAGATAAAATGGAGGCGAGAAATGTTCACTTTTTAAGGATGTTAAATCCAGGCCGGTTATTATTTGATTTGAAAAGGAACCAAGCAGGGCCATGCTGCTTTGTAAAACTATGAAAAGAAGAAGTCTGCTTAGGCAGAAAAATGCCCTTGTAAAGTTTGTACAAGATAAAGTCAGGGTCAAAGAAGTTTTTCAGACTCTTTCATTTATTTGCTGAGCACCAACTAATTTGCCAACTGTATGCTTTTGCACTTAACTGTGCTATTTACTGCTTAAGGAGATCCCTCCTGCACTAATTGACAACATTTATTGAGTGCCAGCACGGTGCCAACATCGAGCATGTCAGTGAACAGACATGGGTCTTACTCTCAGGTGGAATAGCAAATGGATCTCACAACTAGCTAAAATAGTACTTTATGGATATTTAATGATAAGAACACAGTCTAAGCACCTCTGGGAGTGTATCTGGACCATCACACGGGGGGGGGAGGCAATTGAACTGGGCCTTAGAACATAAGTGGGTATTGGTTAGCCAAGACATGGGGAAAAGCATTTTAGAGAAAAATGAAGAGTACCCTGAAAACAGAGATAGCACGGAATTATATGCTATTATTATATAGTGTGGCTAGAGCGTAAGTGTGCATGGGACAAAAGTAGCAAGAGATACAAATAGAACAGGTAAACTGTAATGATACGATAATTCTTGACACTGTGACAAGGAGCATAGAACTTATTATATATTGGCTACATTTAGAGAATGCTTAACAGTTTTTTTAAAAAACAACAACAAAGCACTGTATAATAAGTTGATCACTGAGGGCTCTAGTTTGTAACGGAATACCCAGTCCAAGTGACTCAAACAGAAAGAGACTTTCTTGGTTTGTATCCATGAAGAAACCCATGAGTAGAATTCAATCAGAGCTTAAATTCAACAATCATACAACGTCACCAGTACCCATCTCTCCATTTGCTCTGGGTTGGCTCATAGTGGTAATGTCTTACCCTACTCTGCTGTCATGACCTCAAAGGCACATTATCAAACACCCACCTAGAACAGAGAGCCCACTCCCCTGACAGCTTAAATTAAAATGTCAACATAGAGTCTCAATTGGGCTAACTTGGTCACGTGCCAAGTCCTAAGCCACCTAGTGATAAAGATAACAAAAGAGCTGACTGGAATTTTAACCTAGGACATGGGTTCCAACCATGCAGCCTGGGCTCAGAGTACTGTGCTCGAAAGAAAGGGGAGTTGATACTGGGTGACAAAACAAAATGGTTAAACTGAGCTCCTGCAAAGTGAAGAAACTTGCCCAACCACTCCCTGCTAGGAAGCAGCAGAGCCTTCCAATTCCTAGCCCCTTGCTGTTCTAATCTATCACTGTGGAAAAACCCGAAAGACTGACCACTAAAGATTTTTGGTATGGGAGTCATGTGGCCAGAACCATGTTTAGAAAGTAACTTGTGGCAGTATGGAAGACAGACTGAAGGCAAATGAAACTAAAGGCAAGATGACATAGTAGGAAGTCTTCCATGTCTGAAGTAAGGCAGTGGTAGTGAGGTAGTAGGGCTGGAAAGGACAAAACCAGTGAGAGAGACCCTTCAAAGGTAGAAAACAAGTGAAATTCAATAGATTTAACAAGGAAATGAGGGAAAAGGAAACATTTTCCTTGTTCCTTGACCCTCACCCTGCAAAGTGTACTAAAGATCAGTTTCCCCAAGAATTTCATATTTCTTACATACCTTTCATACAAACTAGTCGTTCATTTTATAAGTCATTCATATAATAACCAGTCAAGGAGGATACATTATGTATCTGACACTCCGCCAGGCAGTTGAAAGAACCAAAATGGCAGAGAACCACTCTTCCCTCAAGAAGCTGTCAACCAAGAGTTTCCGGCATAAGAAACTAGGTTATGATGATGCCACTAATGAGGCAGATACACAGGAAGAGGAATGGGAGTATTAAAGAGGAGAAAGAGTGAGGGTGGATTTACGTGATTCCCCTTCAAGACTGAGGCTGTCATCATCCACCATTGCTGGGAATGTAGGTGACTGACAACTTTCAGCCAAGTCTCTATCCAGGAGTTGCCCTCAGTTGAAGAGAGTCACTTTTCTCAAGGGCAAGCCCCCTGGGGTGGGGCTGGAGGTGTCCACATATAATGACAGGTCCTTGTGGGATGTAAATGCCCAGCCCCCTTGCCTCAAAACAAGAGAATTCTTGAGGGCCATTCTAGCTTCAAACCTTCCAATGGGACAAGCTGGGGCCCTGGTAGCAACTGCATTGCAGTTCAGTTCCTCTCTTTGCCTGAGCATGTTGCCTCCTTCCCTCATTGCCATTGATTCTATCATCCCCAGTAAGCTTCCTGCAGGCACATCATCTCTTCAGAGTGCCCTACCAAAGACCATGGTCCAAGGCACGTTAGGTATGAGATGCCTTCAGGAAGTCCATGCAACTGTCAAACAAGAAGGTGTTTACTTGGATTGGGAGCACAAGTTGTAGCTGAGGATATAGGTTTGTGAGTCACCAACAGATAGGTGATGACAAACTTGGAATTAGATGATCTCACAAAACGTAATAAAGGAATTTAAAAGAAAAAAAGAACAAATAATTTGCCCCACTAAACTAACCTTAGCAACAATCCTTTTGCACTCTATATTCCTTTGAATGTTTATGTGCTATTTCTGAGGCATTTTTATTCTGAAGAAAACTGCTGGCATCAATTTAATAATAATGGAATGAAATGAATTTACCTCTTATTGTAAAAAAATTAAATATTACCAAGAACTCTAAAGTTCCCTCTGTATTTCTCCCCAATACTTTCTTCCTTCATGCCCCTCAATGTTTCTTCCAGAGCTAATGCTCAGATAAGAGAACCGTACTTCAAATAGCTCAAAACTATTTGCTGAAACATTGCCTCAAGTTGCCCCCACCACTCAGGCACTTTCCTGAGACCCTCTGGGCTAGCCATTCCAGTATGTTAAAAGGGTGCTGTTTGCCACAGCAGGAGGCAGAGTCCATCCCCCTGGTCAGTATCTAGTGGCTGAATTATATGAATAAACAAATAATTTGAGAATCACTATCTTCAGTGTTGGGTTGATCATTTTTCTGCTATTCTTCCAGGACAAGAATATGTATGCTCAAACAATGTAATGTTTTGTATCTTTTTCAGCTTTATATAAATAGAATATACTGCACATATTCTTCCTAGACTTGTTTTTCTTTTACCCATTGTCACGTTTATGAGATCCAATCCTGATAACGCTTGCAGTGTAGTTCGTTCATTTTTATTGGGGTATAGAATTCCATTGTATGAATTCATGACAACTAATTCATCTTTTTTCCTGTTCTGGACTACTTATTTGTTATTATAAACAATGTGACAATGAATATCCTTGCATGTGTCTCCTAGTTAACATGGACAGAGGTCTCTATAGTATGTGTGTCTAGGAGTGAAATTGCTCAGTGGTTGGTTAGGTGTATCTTTAACCTTACTAGAGAAGGACAAATTGTATACTCTCAACAATGAAGTGCAAGAGTCCCCATTGATTTACATCCTTACTAAATACTTAGTATTGTCAAATTTTTCAACTTTTGTGAATATAATGAGTGTGAAATAAAATTTCAGCATTTCCCTATGTACTAAAGAGATTGAGCTTAATTTTGTTTCCATTCATATATTATCTATTTGTTTCATCATCTGTGAAATGCTTACTCATGACTTTTACCCATTTTTTATTAATGTGCACATTTCTGATTGATATCTAAAAGTTATGTATGTTTCCTTCATACCAGTGCATTGATTGTTTCATGTAATGCAAGCATCTTCTTTGTGTTTCTGGCATATCCTTTTTGTTTTCCTCATGAAGTTTTTTTTAATAAACAGAGGTCTTAATTTAAATATATCAAATATATCAACATTTTCTCTTATGGTTGTTTGTTAGCTTCTTTTCTTTCTTATTTTTTCTTATCTTTTGTCTTAAAAGATCGAAGATATCCTCTTCTATTTCCAAAGTTGTAAAGATATTTTCCTGTTTTATTCTAAAGATAATAAAATTTGGCCTTTCACATATAAATCCTTAATCCATTTGTAATTTAGGTATTGCATGATATAAAACAATTTTCCTCTTTATTTTTTCCAAATTGATAGCCAGTTTTCCCAGCACCAATTATTATTCACCCATGTGCAGTACCAACATCTGCCTTATACCAAATTTCTCCATGTGTGGGTCTTTATCTAGGACATCTCTTGTGTTCCTTTGATCTTTCTATACCTATGCCAGCATAATTTAGCATCATTTCTAAAGTTTTATGGAAACATCTTGTTATCTGTAGAGAAAGCTTTCCTAATCTGCCTTCTTCAGGGTCTATTGACTATTCTTAGCACTTTGGTTTTCAATATACATTTTAGGTTCAATTTGTCAAATTCCATGAAAAAACCTCCTTGGGTTTAAATCTATGGATTAAGTTCGTGGAGGATTGAAATAGGTATAATACTGCGTCTGATTTACCATGAACATGGTATATAGCTCAATTCAGTTGGATATTTTTTTTAATTCATTCAATAAAGGTTTTTTTTTTGTTGTTGTTGTTGTTGTTGTTTTGTTTTTGTTTTTTTAGGAGGTACCAGGGATTGAACCCAGGACCTTGTACATGGGAAGCAGGCAGTCAACCACTTGAGCTACATCTGCTCCCCTTTTTATAAAGGTCTTGCATATATTTTATAATCTTTACACATGAGAACCTATACTTTTAATTAATATTGTAAATTACATCTATTTATTATTACATTTTCTAATTGTAGCTGGTATACGGAAATTCAATTGAATTTTGTATGTGGATGTTATATATAGACAACTTGCAAAGCTTTCTTCTAGGTCTAAAAATATCTGCAGTTTCTTTTGAAATTTCTATATAGAACATATCATCTGAAAATAAATAAGACGTTTTCTTCCTTTACAACAGTTACATCTCTATTTTTTTCTTGACTCATATTGGATAAAACTCTAATATAATGCTGAATGTAAGTGGTAGTGGAAAAATTTATCATGGTCTTAATATTAATGGGATTGCTTTAAATATTTTACAATTTTGTACAATGATTACTTTTTTTTAAGTCCCCTTTTTTTGAGTTGAAGAAATACCTTCTATTCTTACTTTACTAAGAAATTTTTAAAAAAATTAATGGATTTTGAATTTTACTGGATGCTTTTTTTGCATAAATTGAGGCATTCATATGATATTTTTGTTTGATTTGATCATATGGTGAATAACATTAATAGATTTTCTAAGATAGAACCAACTTTTTGTTCCTGGAATATACTCTTCTTAGCCATCATGTATTATTTTTATACAATATAGGATTTCATTTGCTAATATATCCCTTAGTAATTTTGCATTCATGTTTCTGAATGAGGGATTATCTACTTCCTTTCTGAAAATGTCATTATCTTATTTTTACTATGCAGTTTATATGAGCCTCAAAAAATTAGTTGGATGTATTACCCTTTTACTATTCTTTGAAAGACTTTGTGTAAAAATGGAATTATCTGTTCCTTGAACATGTGAAAAACTCACTTCTAAAATCATTGGGTGCCTTATGATGTCCTTGAGTTTGGAAAATTTATATTTTTCAAGAAAGTGTCCATTTCTTCTGGGCTTTAAGATATATTGGCATTTAAGGCTTTTCATAACATTTACTCTTTAAAAACATCTCTGTTGTATCTGTAGTTGTATCTTCTTTGCATTTCTAATATTGTTTATTTCAGTCTCTTTTTTTAGATTAGTCTGTCTTTTCAAAAATGCAACTTTTTCTATTTATCTTCTCTAATATCATTGTTTTCTATTTCATCAATTACTGCTCTTGCCTTTATCATTTTGTTCTATTTTATTAAGGTTTATTTTGCCATTCTCTTTCAAATATCATAAGTTGGATAATTAAGTTTTAGACTTTCTTTTTTTCTAGTATAACCACTTAAGACTTTACACTTTACTGCTTTAGTTGAATCCCACAAATTTTGGAATTGAGTATTTTCATAATCATTCTGTTGCAAGTGCTAATTTCCATTATGAGTTTTATGAGTTTTTAGAAAATGTTTATTTTATTTCCAAACTTATGGATTTTTAATTTTTTTTTAATTTTAGAGTTGTTTTAGATTTACAGAAAAGTTGCAAAGATAATACAGAGAATACTGAGAGCTTTCTACACCCAGTTTCCCCTTGTATTAACATTTTACATTACTACGGTACATTTGTCTGGATTGGCAAACCAACATTGACAAGGTGTTATTAACTAAAGCCCATACTTTATTTGGACTCCCTTAAATCTGACTTATTTTGTTTCCCATGTAGGAAACAATTAGTTGTCATGAAATATATAATTTAGCATTCAGAAGAAATCAATATTTTTACCCCATTCTAGACTAGCACACGGAACTTTGAAAGTCTTAATGTAAATCATCTTCTGATTTTATATGTTACTACTGCTTGCTATATTCATTGTGTTTTCAATCCCATAAATTAGATCCAAATATGCAAAATATGCATTTAAAAGGTCTTTGTGTTTTTAAATATAATTTATCCTGCACTTCAGGAGTTTTTTGTTTATTTGTAAATTTTTTTGTGATAGCACACCCCATATTGGTAGAAATGGAAGTCCAGCCCTAGATTTTTACTTTCCCAGAGAACTCCTGAAAACATCTATAGACTTGCCTTTCACAGTATCCGTCACATAACCATGACACGTATATGTTAACTCACCCTTTCTATAATGAGCAACTTGCAGCAGTGCTGAGCCACTGTGGAGAAAGCAAGTTTAAAACGTTGACTTTGCATTAGGACAGTTGGAAAAATTTTCTGAAGACTGATTTTCCTTGTTTGATTCAAGACCATAATTTTTTTTCTCCTTGTTTGTCAGAAAACTATTATGTCTTTGTGAAGAATAAAACTCTTGCACCATCTTTTTCACCCAAAAGACTGCTTTTTGGGTGACTTTTGGATTACAATGAATGCATTTGCATCATCTGTTTTGCTGTGTAGCAGTTCCATTTAAAACCTGTTCTGTGGCAGAAAATAATTAAAGTATACCCCCACCCTACAGAAAAGCATGGAACATATGAGTATTATCTGTAGAGGCACATCTGGCACCTATGAGAGCATGGAGAACTCAAAAGGTACGTGCAATCATTAATGAAGATTATATAAGCATGCAACATGTACAAGCTGATGCGGAAGCATCTCTGGTATGAAACTGTGCTCGTGAAATATGGAACTTGTTACTGGGTTTCCAGTTTTTAACGAACGCTGCAAAGGGTCTTGGGACTCAGCTGCATGAGAGAAGGTTTATTCTTGGCTGAATGCAATCTCTCAGCCTACCTACTTTGTGTTCTCAAAACACAGACTTACAGCCAAATTTTTCCTGGGGATCTAAGACTACATAAAGTCTTTTTTTTTTAAAAAAAACATCTAAAGTCTACTTTTAACATCTTCATTTAAAATATGACCCTACTCACAGGTGACAGAACCTGGACAACTAGAGTATGGGGAAAGAAGGAATGTCTGTAGCAGACCTGTTACCCCAGCACGGGTGGTGACTGCTCTTGTGCTATCTGTCCCCAGGAGAGGCTGTCTCTTGGCTTTGATTATAAGAGCCAGTGTTGGGGACCCAAGCCAAGTTCCACTCTCACATGCAGGAAGCATACCTTCTGCTGCTTTTATGAGAAAATGTGGGTAGTAATATTATAAATCTTAGTGATTTTGGGGTCTCTCTGTTAGTTTGTACTTCTCTCAGACCTTGCCCTGACACCAAGCTCCTTTCAAATTATTGTGGCAGATGTGTTGGCTGTTTGCCGTAATTGGGAAGAATGAGGGAAGCAGATGCTGGGCTCCCTCTTGCTTCCACAGATCCATGTCCAGATAGGGACGACTGAGATTGGCATCTGGGCAGAGAAGTAGTGTGGAAACACAAACTGGAAAGGATTTAAGGATTATTTTACCCCTCCCCCATCGTAACTGGCCTGAAATTAAATTTGCTGTTACATTTCCCCTTGTATTTATAAGGATCATATAACTCAGATTTTCTGAAATTGTCCCAATTGAAAATAGCCCATTCTAGGTTCCTAAGAGAATATTTATACTTATGAGACCATACATCCCTAACTCGGGTTTGGGAACTCTTTTCAGAATATCCACACTCTGTTTTGACAGCAGATAAGTTCATCTGTCTTCATTCAAGTTGAAAGTAGTGACAATGCAGAGTCCCAATCCTACACCTTCTTGCTCTCCAGAGCCTGTGCTTTCTCCCCTCCTATGTGACTTTCTAAGACACAGTTTAGAGCGGTGAGCCTACCGCTCGTGGGGGCCAAATGAAATGAGGGAACGAAAGAGATGGGCTCCCACACAGTTTGTGAATTAGCTCTTTTCTTACCCAGGGACTCTCTCCGTCACTGGGCACAGCCTTCTTGTACCAGATCAGGTCTCCAGGCTGCAAGGACAGTGTCCTGAACATGCCAGTGTCTCCAGGGTCATCCTCTCCCTGCAGCCCCTGCCTTCCTCTTCAGACTCCAGCTGGTGCTGATATCAGATTTACCTGCAAATTTAGATTCTCATGCACTTTCCCCTTTGGACGTGACAGTTTCTCTCCTTTTAAGGCAGCATTTAACTCCGGTGGATCTAGAATTCAATTCAAACCATCGTTCTGATCTGGGCATGTCGGCAACCCTCTCTCCACCATGATATCCCTGGGATCAGAATTTAGCAGATCCCCTGCCAACAATAGGTGTTATCATCCATTTTAAATTTTATACCCAGTCTGATGTGTAGAATGTGATATCTCACTGTGATTTTAATTTGCAGCTTTCTGACTTAGAGAGGATTTGAACATATTTTCATGTATTTGTTGGCAAGTTATTTATGATTTTCAATGAGTTGCCTGTTTATTTCCTTTGCCCAGTCTTCTAGCAACTTATAAAAACAATTTGAATGTTATAATAATCATTCCTTTTTTCCACCATCTGCATTATAACCATTTTCCCCAAGTAATCACTTGTTGACATCGTTTTAAGTTTTTCCTATACATTTTTAATTTTTAAATAAGATTTAAAATTTTATATATATAATATATCTATCTCCTCTTATATAGATTTTGAGTTTCGAGTCCTAAGTAAGAATGTTTCTCTTACATCTGAATTTACCTGGAATCACCTAGTCTTTCAAATATGCACTATCACTTCTAAGAATCTGTCTCAGGTAAATAAAAACACCAAAACATAATGATACTTGCAGAAGGGTGCTATTTTAATGTGGTTTACCATGGCAAAAAACCACGAAAACTGGAAATGAAATAAATGCTCATCAACTGGGGAATGATTGAATAAATCATGATAGAAAAATACCATTAAAAGAAGAAAAAGACATGGGAGGTCCTGGGTTTGGTCCCCAGTGCCTCCTAAAAACAAAAGAACAAACAACAAGCAAACAAATGAAAAGCCAACTCAGGGGAGCCGATGTGGCTCAGTGGTTGAACGCCGGCTTCCCACATATGATATCCCTTCAATTCCTGGCTCCAGAACCTTAAAAAAAAAAAGAAGAAGAAGAAGAAAAAGAAAGAGAAAGCCTTGGAGAGATTTCCCATATAATACTTTTGAGTGAGAAAAGCAAGTTGTAGCAAATTATGTATAATATAAAATATACATCACACTAGTAAAACATATAGTGATAAAAATTGTATGTATGAATATGTATATTATATACCTATTTATCTCTAAATCCATATAAGCATAGAAAAATATGGAAGGTTGAAAACTGAGTAGTTAATATGGGATGGGAAGCAAAAGAGGGAAGTGGAGATAGGGAGGATGGGGGAGGAGGGAATTATTTTTAAAAGTTAGGGAAGACAATATTAAAGGCAAAGAATGGGATTAATAATACCTACTTTGGAAATACCAAGCTGTCCTTTTATCTTTATTTTACTGAATGTCTTAAATCACTGTAAGATTCACCTTTCATTTTATCTTCACATTATGTCCCAGAGGAGAGAAAACTGGATCAAGTATTTGATGACAAGAGTGTGGTAGAGTGGAAGAAGCCTAGCCTTACTTGGCTGCCAGCTCCTGGATGACCTTGAATCAATGCCCTTGGCCCTTGAAACCCAGAGTGGTCCTGAGATCCCCATGACCTATCCAGCTCCAACAGTCCTCATCTCTGACCTAACCCAGGATCGTTGTTGACATCCTGAGCTGAACAAATTTGACATGAATGGCTCTTCTGTGAGCATTGCAGCATTTCTGGCTTCTACCCACTTGATGCCAGTAGTATCCCACTCAGTGGTGACAACCAAAAATGTCTCCAGACATTATCAAATGTCCCATGTGGGACAAAATAACCCCCAGTTTTGAACCACTGATCTAATGATTATTATATCATTTCCCTAAAATTTGTTTTACTGTAATTTAAGAAGATAGGGCACTTCTCAATTATTCCTTTGAAGACTGTCTTCTTTATCTTATCTCAGTGCCTTATATTTTGATTGTGTGTCATTTTATCGTTAATGTGAGCAGGAGATATGAGCTTGTTGTTTTCCTCTCTGCATTGCACAAACAAGTTATAATGACTCATTCATTGTGGGCAAAAGGAGCCGCAGGCTTCAGGTGCTCAGGGAATGTTCATGATAAATCATAATTATCTGAATTGTTTTGAGCTATTTCTATAGGGCCAGGGAACAATGATTTAGAATTTTTAAAAATAAGGGAAGTTCCTTTGTATTCATTTGCTTCATTCTTACGGTGATTACACATACACCGGAAGTGCTTTATTCTTTATTGTGCTCTTTTATCTTAGAATTTTGGGTTTTTACAAAAGTGATAATCCAGGACAAAGGAATAAATTAGGATTGAAAAACTGGTTAGAGCTTTGATGGTTATGCTTTAAGGCTGTCACTCTGAGTTTGTATATTTCAGAGAACTCTAGAATCCTGGACACTCCAATTGTTACCAGCTGAAGAAAATTCTCTCCAAAAGTCACACACAGAGTAAGAATTTCCAGTCACAAAAATTGTATTTTTCTCAGATGTACCTTTGAAGCAGTTCAGCTGAAAAAACACAGAGGACTGTGAAATTTCACTGTGAATAGAGAACTGGTTGTGTGAGAAATTGTGATATGAGATTTGTTTTCATCATAACCTTCTAGTCAGGTTGGGTGGAAGCAACTAATTCCACTACTTCCAGCAATTTAGTGGTTGCTGAGACTTATTTTAGAAGACCAAATTATCGTGTAGCATAAAATAGCATAGGCTAGTTCACAACAAATTGAAAACTTTCTATCTTACAACAATCTTAAAAGCATTCATTCATTCAATACAATTTTTCTAAATTCTACAAGCTAGACACTTTGCTGGGGATACAATGGTGAAACAAAAAATAACTTTCACTCTTGCCCTCCTGGAGTTTGAGGTCAAGTGGAGTAAAGGGACATTAATCATGTGATTTCATGAATAAGTGTTACCCATTCTAAAGGAGAAGTGCATGGCACTCTGTAGGAGGATTCTACTCATCAGGTCAGAGAAGACGTCCTTGAGGACCTGATGCTTGAACTGAGATACAAAGGATCATTAGAAGTTAACTTGGTGAAGAGAGGGAAGAACATTTCCAGAAGAGGACAGGACATGTGGTGAGAGGGAGAATGAGGAGAACGAGGGACAGAAAGCAGGCCAGTGCAGCTGAAAGAGACATGGTAAGTGGAGAGAGTGGTGTGAGTGAGTCTGGAGAGGTGGGCAGAGGTCAGACCGTTTAGATCAGTTTTGTCTAAGTCCTTAAAGCAATGAGAAGACCATGAGGAGTTTAACATAACCAGTGTTTTGAAGCAAGAGATTAGCTAAATTATGTTTTGAAATTCTCATTCTGGATGAGTTTAAAGAGTGGTTGAGCGGGGGTACAGAGAGGATGTTGGCAGGTAATTCCGGAGAGTATCTTATTGGCTCAGGCAATAGAAGATGATAGTTTGCATTAGAGTGGTTGAGCAGCACTGGTGGAGATGAAGAAAAGTAAGCAGATCCAAGAGATATGTTTTAGTCAAAATCAATTGAAATGTGTGAGCGTATTAGTGGGTGGCAAGGATGGGTGGTGAAAGACAACCAGATATCAAATATCTCCCATTGTAAACACACACCACCACCTATAGTACTGCTAAATGGATGGAACCTGAGTCTGATACGGATTTTTCTTACCTGATCCACTTTGCAAGAACTGCCTCCTACAGTACAGAGTGCATGTACCTCTCCTTTAGAATGGGTGACACTTATTCATGAACTGAACTTCATGCTGGCAATCAGCAAAGTCCAGACCATGGGGAAAATATTCAGGTCAAATGTCTCTTTTTGCTCAACAGATAAGTTGTAAAACAAACAAACAAACAAAAACAAAACAAACAAACAAACAAAAAAAAAAAAAACAAAGAGATGAAGGGGGAACCTATGGATTATAAGACTTAAAGGATTGATTTTCTTTAAATAGACAAGACAATACTGTAGTTTCTAGGGATGCACATTTGGGTGTGAAAAAAAAACACAAGGAGAGTCAAGAAAGTGATCACTATAAAGGTACATAGAGTGGTTGCATTTGAGGGAGAGAGATTTGTATTGAGAGCGTTTCTAATATTTCTTGACCTGGGTGATGATAACTAAGTGTTCATTTTATATAATAACTCTTTAAACCCTGCATTTGCTTTGTGTGGTTTTCTGTGTCCATGTTTTGTTTTACAATATAAAGAAAGAAAAAATCAATGTAATTTATTTGGACAGACCCCAGTTTATTTTTTTAAGTAACTAGGGAGCTATATTGTTATAGAAATAAAGATTAAAAGTATGCCTCATGCTTCCTAAATATCCAAAGACACTGTTTCAACTGAGAAGTAAGTTTGGAAATTAACATTAAAATGAAATCTATAGTTTAACCTTGTGTCCAGCTGAGTTAATGACATAGTATTATGTTTAGAATATATCTAATCTGTTTATAGCATATATCTTCAATATTCCCTCTCATTGTGATATAATCTGTGCACTCTGAAACGTTGGATATGGCTGGATAATCAACCAAGGTGAATAATACCTAGGAGTTAGCTGACCACAAGGGCTGAGAAAAGGGAAAGACCATGGATGATGGCTGTGGTGGGGACTTTGGCTGAGAAATGTTTCTAGATCCCAAAGATTATAACGGCAGAAATTTTCTAGAGCAAGGAATAAAAGGATGGTAAATGTCAGGTTTAGAGGCTTCTCTAGGTACCCAGTGGATGTTTGGATCATTATCCTGATGTTTCCACAGCTGCCTGCTTGTAGAAAGAGCTGCAGGAAATATGTCATCTTTCTTAAAAACAAGCAAAGGTCACCAAAGTCCCATTATTGGCCCCAGCAGGAAATACGACAAAGCCCAACATAATACAATTCTACTGAAAGCAACCTGACTTAGGAAAGAGAGGTAGATTTTTCTTAGGATAGCCAGTATAAACTGTTCCCAGTCCAGTCATGATTAGAAGGCAAGCTTATTTAATGACCAACAGCTTATGGCAAATTACAAAGCCTATCAATAGGAGAAGGAAGCCTGTGCATCAAGATGTAATCCTTTTCTGATGCATCAGGAAATATTAACCACTGATGACAAAGTAAAGTAAAACAAAGATGATTGTTGGCATGCCTTTTTTGAATGCATGCCAGCATTATGTTATTACCCTAGATCTGAGAAGGCCAGGCAGAGTAGATCTTAAGAACAATTATATTGTTTCTGGTGCTTCTCTACCAAGTCACCTATGTGACCTCAGGGAAAGTATTAACTGCAAAACAGGTTCTTTTTTTTCTAGTGTGAAATTAGGAAGATTAGGTTATTATTCTCCTTGTGATATTGATTATCGCTTCAAAAGGAAAAAAAAATTCTCTAGGCTTTTTTATTGCTTTTCTCTCCCTCTCTTTTTTCTCTTGTGAATATTCCAACCTTAAAAAATGTAGGATGACTACAGCTACAGAGTTCCTTGAATGAGGTTGCACCCCCATTAAAGGGTTTGCTTTGGCTGCTGAAAATCAGTTATAGCATAATTCTAAACCTGTTCATTGTCCATTGATTTGGAACACGTCAAAGCTCCAAACATGGAATTTAGGCATAAGAAGCCCTGGAGTTTATGGGGTGATAATATTGAAATAGTGCAGGAGAAGAGTTCACTGGAAGGAGGTTAGATGATGGTGGAGCTTTGGATGTGATATGAGAAATTATGTGTTTTGGTTGTCTTTTTTGGAATGCAGGCTGAGATGGTAGGGCCAAGAATTTAAATCATACAACAGCACACTTCAACATGCCCTAATCCTATTGTAGAATGTCTGTATTTTTAGAAGGTGAGGGAAAAAGTGAAACAAGGTCTGTAGAAATGTAGACAAAGAGCAAGAAAGCTGCAGATGCCGTGAGAGGTAGAAATATTGATGACAGATGTTCCTGGCTTATTGGAGGGCCCTCACTGCAGCCAGCATCTTCATCATCTCGCTGACACTGCCTCTTCTCCCAGGTATGGGACAGGCTGAATAATGGCTTTTACAAGTGTGTTCCACAGAAGGATGCTGTGAAATTGCAGTATCCCTTTCACTCAGTACCTTTATGGCAATCTTGTAAATACCTTTCCTTAATCCAACCACCCAGCAGGACACAACTCTATTGAAAAATAAATCCTAGACCATGCTAAAGATCCTCAAAAGAAATATTCAGAAGGAGACTGGCCTTGAAGTCTATTCTGGCTGGGTCATCTCACCTTTTAGATATCTCTGCCAATTGGCTTACCATCAGTAAAACCTAGAGAACATATATTCAGTATAGATATTGTACCATTTATCTATCATTCGTTCATTTAATTTATTGAATTAATAATCTCTGGTGAGTATCACCAATCTGCAAGGCTATGGGGAATCTTGCAGAGAGACTTTTCCCTAGATCAAAGAGGCAACACTGATGTTGCAGTATTTCTGGGATGAGTCAGGGAAAGGCAATGAACAAATCAGACGGCTGTTGAACTGGGAAGGTAAGAAAAGAAAGCAAAACAAATCCTATAGTTTGGGTCACATATGGCTTAAATCCATATCCTGGGTGACTGACACCTACCAATGGTTATTTGAATTCATTTTCCAGTAAATTTTGGCTTCTGACTAAGATGGACTAACAAGGACAGAGTTAACACACCCACCTGCTTCAAGATAAATACATACATACATATGTGACATAATTTATGAAATTACAGCTTTCAGGCATTGGAAAATAACAAAGGGCAGTGAGCTCCAAGAGGGAGTAAACAAAAGACATGACCCTTATGACCACCCCAGCTTACTACCTGAAGAGAATTTCAGATTGCGGCACAGAAGGTGAAAACCCATGCAGTGTCCAGTGGTCATGCTGAGTTGAGGAGATGGACTGTAAGTACAGGGAGGACAAAGCATCTAGTATTCACAAGGTATAGTACCAGAGAGAAGACAGATTCCCAGAGAGAGCTGTCCCTTTGAATTTTTAGCTGAGCACTGACTATATGACAGGAAACGAACCAAGGGAAAAAGTCACCTCAAAAGATTAGAAGGAACAATTTCCTAAGTCACATGATCACAAGGATGGGATGAGCTCATGTTCCCTCAAACTAGAGTGGAAAACCTCATATCCCCTAGGCCATCAGGAACAGTACTCAGAAAGGTTTTGGTGCAGCAATGAGGCAAAATCAGCCCTAGACTATACACAGCTTTTCTCTCACCTAAAAAAAGCTTAAAAGCAGGATCCAAAAGGATCAAACTGTTTTCAAGTAACTTAAGCATTTCCAAATAAGTTAACTGCATTCAAGAACAGTGATCAAGAATATTTGTAGTAATTCAACAATATTCGGCACACTATAAAGTACTATTCATAATGAATGCATCCAATAAAAACTTAGTAAGCATTCAAAGAAGCAGGAAAATATAACCCATAATGAGGAGAAAAATCGACTAATTAAAACTCACCCAGAAATGGAATAGATGATAGAATTGGGAGATGAGGCCATGTTAAGTTACTTAACAGCTATAATAAAAACCAAAATCAAACTTCTAAGCAATGAAAACTACAATATCTTAGATGAAAAATACCCTGGATAACATAAAGGACTCATATTCAGAAAACTAAAATGCATTGCTAAAAGAATCCAAAGAAGACCTAAATAAATGGAAGGACATTCCATGTTCATGGATTGGAAGACTAAATATCGTTAAGACGTCAATTTCACCCAAATTTATCTACAAAGTCAATGCAATTCCAGTAAAATTTCCAACAGCCATTGTTTTTTTATTTTACAGAATTGGAAAGGCCAATTATCAAATGTATTTGGAAGGGTAGAAAGTCCTGAATAGCTAAAAATATCTATAAAAAGAACAACAAAGTATCTTATGTGGGAAAAATACAATTGGTGTGACCTATTGACTGTGATTAACAGCAATACTGTAATATTCTTGCATCAATGCCAAAGATGTACTGTGCTAATAATGGGGGATATGGAAAAAGTGTGCCAAATGTACACTATGGACCATGTTTGGTGGTAATAGTCTGATGATATTATCTCATAATCTGTAACAAATATTCTACCATGGTGTGGTGTGTTGGTGAAAGGGTGTTGTATGGGAATTCTACACATGTGCATGATTGTTTTGTAAGTTCACAACCTCTGTAATAAAAATATATTAAAAATATAATAGGGAGGGTTGGGGGAAAAATACACCAAATAGAAGATATGGACTATAGTTAGCAGTAATATTTTCATGCTGCTCTTGCATAGTTTGTAACAATGCAAGGTGTATGGGACCCCTGTATGATGCTATGCATGTTTGTTTTGTTAGCTCACAACTTTTTCTATACACTTATTGTTTATGTGTGTTCATGTATGAACGATAGACTTCAATTAAAAATTATTGTAAAAAATCAAATGTAATAACATAAAAAAAGAACAACGTTGAAAGACTCTTGCTTCATGAATTTAAAGCATATTACTTGACTACAATAGTAAAAACCTCATAGTACTGGCTAGAGAAAGAAATGTTGACCAATGGAATAGAATGAGTGTTCAGAAACAGATCCTCAAAGTCATGGCAAAGCGATTTTTGGCAAGGCTGTGAAACCCACCAACCTGGGCCAGAACAGTCTATTCAACAAATGGTGCTGGGAGAACTGGATATCCATATCCATCAGAAAGAAGGAGGACCTCTATCTCACACTTTGTACAAAAACTAACTCAAAATGGAATAAAGACCTAAATATAAAAGCTACAACCATAAAACTCCTAGAAGAAAATGTAGGGAAACATCTTCAAGATCTTGTGGTAGGTGGTGGTCTCTTAAACTTTACACCCAAAGCATGAGCAATGAAAGAAAAAATTGACTTCCTCAAACCTAAATAATTTTTACTTCATCAAGAAAGTGAAAAGGCAGCCTACACAAGGGGAGAAAATATTTTGAAACCACATATCTGATGAGGGTTTGATGTCCATGTTATATAAAAGGATCATACAGCCCAATAATAAAGACAAGCATCCCAATAAAAAAATGGGCAAAAGACTTGAATAGACATTTCTCCAAAGAGGAAATACAAATGGCCAAAAAGTACATGAAAAAAAATGTTCAATATCATTATTTATCAGAGAACTACAGATCAAAACTACACTGAAATATCATTACACACATTATAGAATAGCCATTATTTAAAAAAACAGAAAACTAAAAGTGACAGAAAGGATGTGGAGAAACAGGAGCACTCCTTCACTGTGGGTGGAATGTAGAATGGTGCAGCCTCTGTGGAAGACATTTCGGCGGTTCCTCAAGAAACTAAATATAGAACTGCCGAATGATCCAGCAATACCATTACCAGGAATATATTCGGTAGAACTGAAAACAAGGGCACAAACTGATATTTACACACTGATGTTCATATCAGTATTATTCACAATTGCTAAAATATGGAAACAATTCTAGTGCCCATCAACCTATGAGTGGATAAACAAAATGTAGTGTATACATACAATGGAATTCTATTCAGCTGTAAGAAGAAATGAATTTGGGGTGAATATCTCAACATGGATTAACTTTAAGGACATTATGTTGAGTGAAATAAATCGGACACAAAAGGATAAATGTTGTATGGTTTCACTAATATGAACTAAAATGATGAATAAACTCATGGAGGTAAACTCTAGAGTATAGGTTACTAGGAAATAGAAAGTGGGTTGAGAATGGGAGCTGATATTTAATGTATGTAGAATTTTTCATAAGGTTTATTGTAAAAGTGTAGAAATGAATAGAGTTGATGGTAATAAATTATAGTGAGTATAACTAACACTGAAGATTAATAAATGTAATTGTGGCTGAAAGGGGTAGACTGTGGATGAAATATTTCAATTGAAAGGAAGCTAGAGAATAATGTAGAGACTATATAACATAGTGAATTCAGTGGTGGACAAAGATTGTGGTTAATAGTGTAAGTATAAGAATTTTCTTCTTTTACAAAGTGTTAAGAATATGGTGATGCACAATAAAATCATAACTAATGTAAGATAGATTATAGTTAACAATAATGCAATATTTTTGCAGCAATGGCAAAGAAGATATATCAATTCTAAGGGACAATAAAGTGGTCTAAGGAGGTATGGAATTTTTTCTTTTGGAATAATGAAAATGTTCTAAAATTGAGGTGATGACAGCACAACTCTGTGATGAAAATGATAGCCACAGAATGTAAACTTTGAATAGATTGTACAAAGCATGAGACTGTATAACACAATGAAATTTTGGTGGAAGATGGATGGTGGGTAACTGAACAACTATGAGAACATTGTCTCATGAACTATAACAAGTATATAATACTAATACAGGGTGTCAATAGTTAGGTGGGTTAGGGGAAAATACACCAAATATAAGATATTAGTTATAGTTAGTAGTAAGGTTTTGATGATGCTCTTTCATAGTTAGTAAGAAATACTTCACAAAAATGCAATGTGTTGGTAGTGGGGCAATGTATGGGACCCCTGCATGATGATATGCATGTTTGTTTTGTAAGTTCACAACTTTTACTATACACTCATTGTTTATGGATATATATATATATGAATGATAAACTTCAATAAAAAAAGAAAAAAATGCACTGGATGAGATTAAAAATAGATTAGACATTGCAGAGCAAACGAAAAGTGTATTTGAGAGCATAACAAAATATACTATCCATAATGAAGTGCTGAGGGAAAAAATACATTTTAAAAATGGAAAGAACATCAGTGAGCCATGGGACAACTTCAAACGGCCTAATATACTGAAATCCCTGAAAAGAGAGGAGAGAAGGAAGGGATACAAAAAAAATATTTAGAAAAATAATGTGCAAACATTTCCCAAACCTGATGAAAACTATATCACACATATCCAAGAAGTTCAAGGAACCCCAGTCACAAAAAAAACATGGGAAAAAAACTAAATCAATACACATGATAATCAAATTCCTCAAAATCAGTGAAAAGAGAAAATCTTAAAAGCAGTCAGAGAGAAAAGGCATGCTTCATACAGAGGAACAAAAATAAAGATGGCATAAGATTTCTCCTCAGAAACAAACACAAGCAAGAAGAGGTGGAAGATCTTTAAAGAAAAAAAAAAACTTTGTATTCTGTACCCAGTAAAAATATCTTTCAATCGAAAGTGAAATAAAGATGTTTTCAGATGTATAAAAGCTGAAAGAATCCATCATCATCAGACCTAGAGTACAGAAATATCCTTTGGACAGAAGGAAAATAATACCAGATTGGAATACGGATCTTCACAAAGAAATGAAGAACACTGGAAATGGTAATTATGTGGGTAAATACACAATATATTTTCTTTATAATTCAAATGATATCAAAAATAATTAACCACTTAAAAATATAGAAATATATAAGGGGGTTATAAAATATAGAAGTAATAACAATGACAATGATAGCATAAAGACCAGGAAGGGAGAAATGGAAGTACGCTGTTGTAAGGTTCATATATTAGAAGTGAAATAAAGTTTCTATCTCACTTGGAAGCTAGCCTTTAGTAAGTTAAATGTGTATATTTAAACCCTATAGCAGTCATTTAAAACAAAAACAAAAGAGTTATTGCTATTTAGCCAAAAAGGAGATAAAGTGAAATTAATAGAAAATGCTCAATTAATAAATATAGGACAGAAAAAATCGGTAAAAATAAACAAAAAACAGATGAGGGAGCAGATGTAGCTCAGTGATTAAGCACCTGCCTCCTACATACAAGGCCCTGGGTTCAATCCCTGGTACCTCTTAAAAACAACAACAACAAACAAAACCAATGAAACAAATAGGAAACAAATAGCAACTCAATCATGCCATTAATCACATTAAATATAAATGCTCTAAACATTTCAATTAAAAGCCAGAGACTGTCTTATTGTATCCAAAAAACAAGATCCAACAATATGCTGATTACAAAAAATCCATTTAAAAAATAAAAACACAAATAGATTAAAAGGACGGAAAATGATATGGCATGCTAATCCCAATGAAAAGAAAGCTGGAGTAGCTAAATTAATAGCAACATAGATTTCAGAGCAAAGATTACTTGGAATAATAAGTTTCACTTTATACTTAATATTGGATAAATTCATTAAGAGGATGTAACTATCCTAAATGTTTATACACAGACCTTCAAAACACATGAGGCAAAATTTTATAGAATTGAAAAAAAATAGATAAATTCACAATTTTAAAAGATTCCAACAGCCCTGTCACAATGATTGATGGAACAAGTAGACAGAAAATTGATAAAGATGTAGAAGATTTAAACAACAGTATTAATCAATTTGACTAATTGACATATATAGAACACTTCACCTATCAACAGGAGAATACAAATTCTTTTCATGTGTGTACAGAACTTTTAGTAAGAGAGGTCATATTCTGCAACATATAAGTCTCAAGAAATTAAAAGGATTTAAATCATATAAAAAATATTCTCTGACCACAAGAGATTAAAGTAAAAATCAATATCAGAAAGATGTGTGGAAAAATCTCCAAATATTTGGAAACTATATAACGTACTCTAAATAGTTCACATGTCAAAGAAGAAATCAAGAGGAAGAATAAAAAGTAGTTTTAATGGAATGAAATGAAACCACAATGTATCAAAACTATGAGTTTCCCAATAAACAGTGTCTCAAACAGCAGAGCTCCTAAAGGAATTCAGCATCCTGTCAGTGGGCCTTACTTTGGAATTTATGCTCCCCAGTTTAACAGTGTCAGACTCATTTATAGTTTCCCTAGACATGGCTCTTCTGCCTCTTTTATTTGAACTTATAATTAGCACTATACTTGTTAAATATATGTCCCAGAGACTTAAATCTTTGATCCATTCATGTGCCAGTTGAGACCTGAATCTCAGCAGAGTTGCAACACCTACTCTCCAGTTCATTGGACTTTCCAGGACAACTAATAAGGAGATGATAATGGACAATGCCCATCCCAAGGAACAGAGAGAGACTACAACTGCAAGCAAGAGAGTTCCATCCATCTGCCCCATGGGATCTAAGCCCCCTCTCAATTAGAAACAGAGTGGGCATCACCATCCCAAAATCTTCAAGATTGGGGAATGAACAATAGACTAAAGTAGACTTATTATTATTCTATTATAGACTTATTATTATTCTAGCAATGGAAGAACTTTTATCATTGATGTAAAGGCAGTGGCCACCAGAGGTTCTGAGGGGAAGGAGAGGAAAGAATAGGCATAACATAGAGGCATTTTTGTGACACTGGAATAGTCCTGAATGACACTGCAATGACAGATACAGGGCATTACACCTTTTGTCATAGCCTATAAGATTGTGCAGGGAAGAGTACAAACTCTAATGTAAACTATAATCCACAGTTAGTAGCAGTGCTTCAATATATGTTATTAATTGTAACAAATGTACCACACCAATGAAATATGTTGTTAATGTGGAAAAATGTAGGAGGAGAAGGGGGTTGGGGCATATGGGAATCCCCTATATTTTTATGTAAGATTTACATAATATAAAGCTTCTTTAAAAATAAAAAAAATTAAAGACAAACACACACAAAAAACTGTGTAATGCCAATAAACAGCACTTAGAGGGGAATTTATAACACTTAACATCTTTATTAGAAAAGAAGAAAGATCTCAAATCAATGACATTGCCTTTCACCTTAAAAATAACTAGAAAAAGAAGAGCAAATTAAACCCAAAACCAGCAGAAGAAAGAAAATAATAAAGATTAGAGCAGAAATCAATGAAACTCATTTTCCACATCACAAAGGATCAGTGATCAAACTCCGCTTAATGTTGTGGGTTTAATGCTTGGATTCCCAGCCATGTGTAAAATGATTCTCACTACCATTTTATAGGGGAGATGAAAAAGAAAATATGGGCCACTTCACTAAAGAGGTCAAAGTACAAAGATCAGAGAAGAGGAAGCCAAGCATACTTTCTAGTGAGCCCCAACACAGACATTGTCCCTCTTCTTTGATGGAGAAGTCCAGTGTAGAAAGAGGATGCATTCTTCTGAAGTCCTGTATGTGTGTTAGAATTTATGTAACCCAACAGCTGATATTTTTCCCTGTTCTTTTACTTTTCATTGCTCCATTGCGATGATAAAATGAGAACCACATGCACAATGCTTATTTTCAATCATCCTTCATGGCTAATGTTATTTATCTTTTTCTTCATATTTTTAGATGACTTATCAAAATCTATCATCTGTTCCCCACCCCCCACCATGTCCCTCCAACTTCCAGTTTAGAATCTCAATAATGAAAAACAGAAAAAATAATTAGGAACAAATCCCAGATTCCTTACTCTTGGGCAGAACTCATAAAAGGAAACCCTTAGGATGAATGTGACCAAACACATCCTTGTTCACAAAAATGAAAACCATGGCACTTCTACTGTACGTTCTGTTTCCAAAGCTATAAGCAGCCTCCCAACCCCCAACTTTCACTGAGGGTGCTGAGCAAACATCTTCATGTTCTGTGCACTAAACTGCCATAACATAGGGCCCTGATAAGGTGTCAGCGAAAACCTTGTGAGAGATGCATCATTATTAATCCCACTTTGCAGTTTAGGAGACTGACTCTTAAAAAAGCAATTTGCCCAAAGTCACATAAGAGTACGAATGACACAAACACAGATTCTCTGTTTTTAGATCCCATGCTGTTCTGCCACAGCGCACTGGTTTTAAAGGAGCTGTACTTTATCTTGTAATTCGTTGTTTTATTATTTCTTTCATTTATTCAACCAATTATTCAACAAATGCTTATTGAAATGTGCAATGTTCCAGATACCATGCTAGGTGCCAGGAATACAGAAAGCTACAATAATCCACAAGTCAACTGAGTCTCTAGGGTCTAAGTAATATTAACTTGAACCCCCAGTTCCACACCCTGTGGATGCCCAAGGCTATCCACTCAGTTTCTGTTATTTTCTTTGGGGATTAATTTTCAGGTCACCTCTGCCTTTTAGCTGGAGATATAGGATGTGTCCCACGACTCATGTGAAAATATCCCATTCACAGAAAGAACATTGTTTTGAAAGTAGTTTTACTTGTGGTTCTGTGATGGGAATATGGGAAGAAGACAGGAGAAAATTTGCAAGTTCCAATTTTGCATTAGTTATCCCCTTTGTAAAATGCCTTACCCATCTCCTACAGGACAGTGTCTATTGGCTTAGTGGGTATGGCTTGTCTCAGCTCCACGATGTCTGGGGCATCGAATAGGATGGGAAGGAATTGATGATGGTGGCCACCAAAGGACATGGATGGCCCAGAGGAAACAGTGCCTGACTGGAGCTTTGAAAAGCACTAGGAGATCTCTGGGTGAAGAAAGAAAGGTTAATCCAGGCAGAAGGAGCAATTTGTGTCATAATCACTATGAAATGAAAGCCCATGGATGACAGAAAGCATCATGTGGTTGGGAACTGCAAGGAATTCAGAATGGCTGATATGTAAGATGCTAAGTCTGAGAGCACAGGCTGCAGATTTAAACAGGTGCCAAAGCACAGAGAATCCTGTATGCCCTACTAAGGACTCAGGATTTCAGAGAGGAACCATTGAAGGATCTGGGGTTGAGGCATGGTCACATGTTCGTTATTGGGGAGCTTGTTGCTGCAATTCACAAGAGAAGTGATGCTGGTGATCTGGCTGAAGGTAGTAGCAGCTGTGAATAAGGAATGAAGTGGGCAGACTTAAGAAATATAAAGGAGGTAGGATCAACAGAACTTGAGTTATTACAAGTTGAGGAAAAAGAGGAGGAGGGATCAAGGGAGATCACCAGAATCCTAGTTTGGGAACTAGGTAAGACATGGATGGCACCAACCACTGGGAAAGGAGACTTAAGTAAGGAGCAGTATTTTTGAGGATGAAACTTAGTAGACTTTTGAAGTTCATTTTATGATGCCTTTCAATGTCCAGGAAGAATGCTATAAACAAGCCTCAGCCCAAGAGAGGTCTTGGGTATTAAAATTAAACTTGGAAAAAAAAAATTAAACTTGGGGCTCATCAAGAAGCAGAAGTTGAGGATATGAAAACGCATGTGAACATTCAAGGAAAGTGTGAGAAGTGTGGAACCTGGGAAAATAGAAACATTTAAGTTTTCAATTTACAAGGATAAGTTTGTTTTTTTTAAGGTCTTAGAAGAAACGGCCTATTCAGTGCCCAAAGAGTATCTAGCACCTAGGGATTGTACGATGAATCCTTGTCCAATGGATCAATGATCATAAGTACATTTGGTAAGTAAAGACAAAAGAAATTGTGTCTATGTGTACTCCACAAATCCACTAGCAAATAGGAGTCAAATGCTCTGATTTCAGGACTTTTTGACTAACGGAAACAGCATGGAAAAAGGCCTTGTTTTAGATACCTCCTACTACAAAGCAAGAATGCTCTAGGAATGAATATTAGGGAAAAGCCTTCTTTCCAAGTTGCATCCAGGCATCCAAACTTAAATTCTTTAACTTTTCGCTCTTTAACGGGTATGAGGCCCATTTTACTCTCCCTTCTGAGTCCTGAATCAATGGTAAACATCGTCTCACTCGAGAGCATTGTGGGGATTGTTCTCATTCAGCCCTAGTGCAGGTTTTCCTCTGATGTTGGGATGTCAGCCATTACAACACAAGTCCTGGAAATCCAGTGTGGCCATTTTACCTTTTCCACCATTCTTCTGTGGAAAATCTTCCCTTAAGTTTGTGGACAGAAGCATAGGTTCCACTGTGGAAAACCTACACTGGGAGATGCCATTGTTCTGTTTAAAGGTCCAAGCTGACTCTACAGGGCTGTGGCAGTTGTCAGCCAAGATGGGGGATGGGAGCTCAGGAGGTGGGGGTGCTTTTCCCTGGCTCACTGTGCTTTATTGGACACAACAAAGGATCTAGCCAGCAGGTGTGTGGCAGAGAGTAAGGTGCTCAGAAAGCCCTCTCTCAGTCTATTATGCGATTCTGAGAAAGGAAGCTCAGGCAAGATCAACACATCCGCTGTGTAAACGTCAAATGGCATGTGACATCAGTTCTTTGAGGCTGTTTATAATGAGGATATTCCAGTCTTAGGAATTTGACATGAATTTGGCTTGGTTCCCCAACAGAATGCAATGTAGGCATAATTGGATCTTCCTGTAATTGTCCATTTAACTTGGCAATCCAGACTAATTTTTTCCTGTGGAATGAGCCTAGTACGTCACTAAGACAGTGGTTGGATTAATTAATGAGGCACAATAATGTGCATAGTAAAAGCTTATGATCTGAGTCCTCTTGCCTGTTTTCCTCCTTCCCTTCCCATAGATACTGTGGGTCTCACCAGAATCTGTGAGTCACATTTTGTTAAAGGAGTTTCTTCTTGTAAACAACGTCAAGGGGACAATAATAACTTGAGAACCATCTGTTTGATTGAGTCCTTGACTTTTTTTTTCATTTTCCCCCATTGCATGTTAAAGGAAGTAAATAGGAAAACAAATTCTAATTATATTGCAGTTTACTGATCACAGGATAACTTTTATTGTATTTGTTTTTAAATACTATTCTGATCCACACCCAAAGCCTCCATATCATCTTTCTGCTCCTTCCTTCCTGTTCCCTAGTCTTTTATTTATTTTTTTAAGTATCTGCCTGATATTACATTTATGCCTATTCTCAAGCTTCTTCAAATTCTTGTAGTCCAGTGCTACCAGGATAGCTGTGGGGATATTTGTTTACATTGGTATATCAACAGTAGATTGAGGGAAAGAAAGAGTTTTCATGGGTGTCAATGCCAAGAGCTGTAAACACAATGCAAAAGTCCCACAGTTTCACCTGGTGTGGCTGAGTATGGGCAAATCATTGATCACTCTTTACTCATCCAAAAACCATGGATTCAGCAAATTCAATTCTACACATAGTTACTGATCACTGACTATGTATGTGGCAGGTATTGCGCTAAACCTGTACATAGTGATAAGACTGTCACTATCAACCTTGCCCATCACAAGGATCAGTTAGGATCAAGTGAGATAAAGTACATTAAAGTTCTCCATACATTATAAAGCATTTCCCAAGTCTAAAATATCATTGATAATATTATCATAGTAAGGCACCTGTTAGTTGAATTTGTTGGTCCCTTGGTGATCCCAGAGCTTATCCTATAAGTCATGGTTGGGCAAGGAAATAGTGCCTTAGGCAAAGCTTGGCTTTAGCAATTCTATGCCTAATCCTTTCACAGAAAGAAGTAACATTGCCTCGGTATTAGAATACCCAAATCATGCCATTTTGATGTTGTCATTTAGCATATGATTTACTTTAGTGGAAAATCCCTTGATTTCTCAACTTCATTTTTTAAAAATTAGAGCCATTCTTGATCAAAGTAAAAAATTGTCTAAAAGAACTTTTGTTAAAAAAGAGAGCATATATACACTCTGATCTCTGGCACACATTGTTATGTGCCTGCATTTGGCTCTTGTCGCTGCCAAGAGTTTGTAAGTTGAAATTTCAATGTAACAAAAGGTTTGGATAGGCTGGGTTTTCCACGTGAGTCACAAGCAATGAAGTCACAATCCAACCTCTAGCCTAACCAATTCCTTGAAAACTAAGCACATCAGGAAATGACAGTATTTATCAGAGGAAAGATCTAGCCTATCCCACTCCTGAAATTGATCATTTAAGTCACTTTTATACATGTGGATAGTAACACAATTAGCTCTGTTATCCTCTCATTAATCCATTCACAACCTTTGGGGAGTTGTGACAAATGTTTATATGGTTTTCCAAAAAACTCTTGAAAGTACTCTCTGGCACATAATATTTTTAAAGGTAATGGAAAATAATTTTATTTTGAGAATTTGGTCATGGAGATACAGTTGCTAGAGAGTGAAAAGTGAATGTTACTAAAAATATCTCCGAAATATTGCAAAATTGGGATTTTGAATCACTGTCCTAATTCAAAGGACAGACGTTCAAGTATACTGACTTCTAGGACTTTACAAATTTTAGATGACAATAATCTGTACAGACATACAAATGAATCCAAGATTAGTAGAACAAATGTGGAATAGAAATTCAGGGCAAAAAATGGTAAAGGTGTTTGACAGAGGGAAAGAAAGAGAGAGTTAGAATTGTGAACTGTTTAGGGTAAAAACAGTTTTTGGCCCAGAAGGAGTCAGGAATATATCAACTTAATTAAGAACATTTTACAAATGTCATTTGAAGCATGATTTAATTAGTCTACCTTTTCTTTCATGGATTTTATCTCATAAAATTTGGCAAAGACATCCTGTTAGAGGAAAGCTCAGTTTACAATCTCATAACATAGGCAAATTCTGAACACAAATTACTCAAATCACAAGGCAATGAAAGCTAAATGTCATATAAATAGCTTGAGTGATAGGGGAAAAATTTTTAGTAGAAATAATATTTGACCTGAGTCTCGCAATTATTATTTTCCTGGGACCATTTCATTTCTCTGCTCTTTAGAATTTTGCTCTTCCTTAATCAGTTTCTATAATCAAAATCCTTGCTATGCTTCCTAGCAAGAACTGAATCTTTTAAAGAGGGCTGATATGTCTGCTTGTGACCTTGCTGGAAATCCCATAAAAATCCCATAAAAATCTGTCCCTCATTCAGACCCTTCTCCTTCTTCTGTTTTAGAATCACATTCCCTGATTTTGTCTCCCTGGCTCTTTGGTGCCATGACTTCACATTCCCATTCCAGATTCTGTTCCAAACCCATTATTTTAGCAATCCTCTGCCCTTCCATCCATCTACCCTCACCAGACTTTCACCATGGCACTTGCCTTGTTTTGTGGCTCACTTTGTTAAGGAACTTTCTTCCACTAGCATCTTTCCAATGGATCCATATCAGATGTGCTAGCCTCAGCCATGGCCTTACAGCCAAGGAAGAAGATTGAACCTCCTCAGATGGACATGTGACCATTCTTGTTATCAAATAATTCTTTATCAAACATTCTCTAATTACCAGGTTATGTTTTAGTTATTAACAAGACAGATGAGATCTCTGCCTTCATGGAGATAATATAAGGGTGTGGGAAACAGACAATAAGCAAGTACACTAATAATAAAAGTAATTTCAAATTTCTGTAACTAATATAAAAAAAACAAGTGCTATGAATAAATAACAGTTAATAATAAAAATCTATGTTCATTGAATGTTTTCCATGTGCACTGTCCTAAGTATTTTATATGGATTATCTCATTAGATCTTTAGAATAACTCTATATAATAGGGACAATTATTATCTTCATTTTACAGGTGAGGAAACCAAAGCTCAGGGATGTTAAGAAATTTGCCTAAGGTCTCTCTGCTGGTAAGTGTTGAGGCTTGGTTTTGTCTGACTCTAGAACCTGTACTCTTAACACACTAGGCCAGAGGGACTGGCATGGAAGGCATGCATTTGAATCAAGACTGCCATGAGATACAGAAGAAAGCACAAATGCTCTTTGCATGTCCATTGCCTTGTGATATGAGGCAAGTGCACAACTTTAGTTATCACCAAAATTGTGAGCACTGAGACCCATTCTCTCCTTCAACCTTACTCAATGTTGGGATTAGTAACCAGGGTTAGATAAATTCTAAATATGACAAGTATTAGTAGTAGCTCCCCTTCCACCAGAACACAGGACCTTTTAAGTGCAGACAAGGGACTGGGTTTTCAGAGAAGCTTCAAGAGCTGCTTCAAGATGGTAACTTCTGTCCCTTACCTTCCCAGGAAAACTCACAGGCATCTGCCACAGGGCTTCTCTACGTGCTCTGTCTCTAAGCTGAAGCACTGAAACCCCAAACTCTTCTCTTATTTACAAAATTATATATATATATTACATCAAATTTGAAACAATACAATATGAAAACATCACTCAAGCCTTCACATGGAAAATGTCATTATTCTCCCTTCTATGTATTTTCAACCTTTATTTTTTTTCTATAAAAATATGTGTTGAACTCATACTGCATATTTCATTTAACATTGTATTATACACATTTTCCCATATTGTAATGCATTTAAAGGCTGTTATATATTCCATCATATGTATATACCACAATTTACAGATAATCCCCCACTGTTGGAAATTTAGGTACTTTTCAGTTCTGTACTGATGTAGACAATGAAGAAGTTAACATCTTGATGCATAAAGATTTTGCTGTATTTCATATTATTTCTCTAATACATATTCCCAAAGTTAGAATTATTGGGTCGGAATATATGAATGTAGTAAGCTTATTGTTAAAATGCTTCCAGTAAGATTATACCATTTACACTCCCATCAGTTTATATGACATTGCCAGCAAGATTGTGTCATTATCAGCACTGGAGATTTAGGGAGAGAACTGGAAAGCTCTGAAAAAAGGTTTCCCCTATTTTGTAACTTTCTAGAGGCCCAGTCTTGAAGCACTTATCATAGAGGTTTCATTTAGAGATCTTAGTACTAAGGATGAGAAGAGGGATTGGCTAAATAGCAATAGAGAGACACAGAAGGTGAGAGGGGTTGGTCAGTATAGGGGCTATGCACAGGAAGAAGGTGAGAGACCCCTGGAATTTGGGACACTACATATACCATAAAAGAAACCAAAAAGAGAACAAAAATATGTAACCAATGACCATTGCAACTGTCTTAAAATTAAGTCCCTGGATTATAGCTATTTTCCCCCAAATAATTTGTTGTTGTTTTACCTCTGGATGTTTTGACTCATTCCACCAACTTGTCTTCAGCTGTTTCCCATCCAGAAATCCTTTCCTAAATGTGACTCTCCTCTGAGTCCCAGACCAAAGGAGTAGTGATTAAGCAGTAGAATGAGGATGACTTGGGAATGGAGGCCTTTAGTCATTGCTGAAGATTATCTTTAGAGTGCTAATGTTCTGCAGATCCAGGCAAGATTTAGAAAAGGCTAGAAATATAGAGCTATCATCTTCATTGTCGCAAACATCTTTATTTATTTTGCTGTTGGCAACAATACAAGTTTATTTAATAGCTACATCAATTATTATTAATTTTGAGATTAAGGACACCTGAAAACATCTTTTTGCTTCTTCTCTAAATTAGCCAAGGGCAAATCAAGGATTTTGCCAAATAAGGCAATGGAAAAAGACTCCATTGGGAAATAATAAGTTGTGGATGAGTCAAATTAAAACCATTCCATTGTCCTCATAAATGATTTAGAAAACGAATAAAATAGTTACCGCTGCTCTGAGCCATGACAAACTCTCAGAAAATTCAGAAGGCAAAATGCCAGATCCTTAATAAGTCACTAGGGGAAGCAAAGAGTAGTGGAGGAAAGGCAAGAACCAGTTGACCCTAAAGCAAGGCAGAGAATCACGCACAAGAAGGAGAAGAATGTGAGATCTTCTGACCTATCCCCCTGCCTCCAAGAATAGCTAAATTCTCAAAAGAAGCAGAATTCCCAACTAGTACTGGCTGGAACATAATCACCCTGGAAGAGGTCCAACAAGGGAAGAAAGTTCTATCCCCAAGATCAGGGCCAGTAGAGGAGATAATTTTGCTTGGGGACTACAGGCTGTTTGTGGCCAGGATGGCCACATGCCTAGAGTTGAAACAGATTGATATTTTAACATTCAGCCCAGTGAAAATACTAAAATAGATTGTGTAAATATCTTTTTTTTTTTTTTAAATAATTTAAGAAATGTCCCCATTTGATGGCCAGGCTTTATGAGGTTAGACCTCAATATTTTGATGTTTGATGACTGGTGGTAAGGACAAAAGAGCTATTCAAAAATTGCCAGGAAAAAATTCTCCCATGTGACTCTAAAGGTAGAAACAAGAATTCTCTTTAGAAGAGCCTCTTTAGTTGCTTCAGTGAGTCCCCATGGTCAATTAAGCTCTTATTATCCTTGGTGTTATAGCTGGGTTTCAATAAATAATCCAGATTTTTAAAAAAATTTTTCCAATGAGGATATTGTGTTCTGTTTAATAATGTGTTATGGGGGTAGGGGTGGCGAGGAGGTGGGTTTATATAAAAAAATTCACTCCACAGTGCTAGCTGGTGACCTGATAATTTTGGCAGAGCACATCTGGGAACCCTGGACACCAAAATGGTATTAAGCAGATCTGAAGAGAGGAAAGGAACTGGAAGTCAGTCTTGATAGAGAAGTGGAAGAAAGAAAGAAGTTTGAACTAACCCAGACAAACTGGGACAAGGATCAAACATAAGAAGTCAAAGAAAATAGAAGCAATCCCTGACAGCTTAGGGTATTTGACATTGTGATTTTTCTGGACTGTATCCATTTCCATTGCATTAGATTTTCATCTGAAGCAATTTTCAGGAAAGTGGTAATGTTGCCCCAATTCAGATGCCACTGGCTCAGAATGAATGATAATTGAAGGCCAGTGTAATGTTTACAGACACTTTCCAAATCCTTAGGACCTTCTTTGTATCTAATTGGAATCCCATCTAAAGGCATTAGTTCTTTTAAAATGGATTGCTTAAAAATTTTTAAATAAATTCTTTCTATAGGCTTTCATAGGTTTCATGCAACATCGTGAATAGTAATGATTTCATGATCTCATTTTAATGAATAGGATCCATATTAATAGGTATTTATAACTTACCTAATGGTTATTAAACTAGAGTAATACTCAATTTATACTGACATTTTTATTAAAAGGTAGATTTTTCTAAATTCCCACAGACAGCCCTTCAACCTCAAAAATCCTAATTAACCATAATCACCTTTGTGGCAATGTGTGTATAGCCTAGAGTGGTGAATAGTGGAAGATTTAAAATGCCGCAGACCTAGGTTCCAGACTCAGCTCCATCATTTACAAAGTATGGACCTTGGGGACTTATCTAATATTTTCTGTGCCTCAGTTTCCACATCTTAAAAAAAAAAAAAAACAGGTAATGCTAGTAGGTATGTGAAAAATACCTACTAGCATTATATGCGAAAAAAAAGTGATGTTTCAGCCACGATACCCATTATGTTCCCCTCAGCTTTCTGGTCTACAATGGACATAACCATAAATCTTTCAGACTTTGCTGGTGGGACTGGCTTTCCTGTGTTTTGGGCCCCCTGAGAAGTTCTTCCTGACTTCTGGTTCCACACAGAACTCTGTTCAGGGTCTGGCCAAGGCAGCGTAACAGGGAACTGGCTCACGGCACAGAAGCACAGCTGTGGTTTGATGAATATCAGGAGAACCCAGATAAGTGGTACCTCTGCCACCCATTAGCTGCTTGTTATTACCATTTCAGAGTTTCGGTTTATTCCATTGTAAAACAGAAATAATGATACATACATCTAGGAGATATTAATGAGAAAATGCATGTGAAAGTGCAAAATGCTATAGAGTTGTAGGCATTTATTATTAACTACACATAGCACCCTTGTTTACACACTGTAGCATTGTTTTACCGGTTCTGCTGCATAATAATAATAATGTAATTGTGTAATAATTTGCTCAATATTTATTATATGCCAGACCCAGAAATCTGTTTGTCATGTGTCCACAGTCGATTATTTCTGTTTACAGATGCAGTCCCCTTGATTCTGTTCCCACATACCCCATGTGGACAAATCGCTCTCAATAATGTAGGGCACAATTATCTCTCCCCAAAGTCTTACCACAAAGCACAATGTGGTGCTTGAGACATCACTGCCTTCTACTGTATTTTATTTGTTCTTCTTTTTCTGGACCTTATCTTCTGTCTCTTGTTTATCACTCCCATTGCCTAGCACAGTAATGGTTCAGGCGCTCTTTTCAATTTCTAAAAGTAATTTGTTAATTCTGTGCTAAAAGAAGCCCTAATTCAATCTCAGTTTCTCATGTTTGGGGTTCTGATTCAAACAAGGAACCCTACCTGTCTCCTGGCTCTGCTCAACTGCAGTTCACTTACCTTACACTATATTTGCACTCATTTGTGTCCCATTAATTTGGCTACTTAAATGTCTTTTGCCAAGGGCAAAACTGAAGTTCCTCATTAGATTGGACATGGGTTGCCCAGCAGAGTGAGGGATCCATCTCCAAATGTAACTGAACCACTGAGCTGTTCCCCTCTTATCCAAGAAGGCAGTAGGACTGTGTCAGGAAAAATTGTCCAGTGTATTCTACTGGGTTATCTGATTCTATGGAGTCTATACTTTTTCATTGTCTTTGAGTTAGTTTTCAATTCTCTAAGTTGTAGAAAACTGATATTAGTGCAAATGATGCTTATTTATAAAAACACAAGTGAGTTTTGTCCTGTGGAGGTACAACTGATTAAACCTTGTGCCTGTGCAATAAGCCAATTTTATATCTCTTACACAAATTCATTTCAGCATTCCTGATTGCTATGTGTGTGTCAGCTCTTTGGATTTTCCTTTGAATCAGTTTTTGACACCTTACTAGTTCCCTCATTAATTAATGAGTTAAATAAAATCTTTGCTACATTTGCAATTATGTTTGCATGAAAGTTAGTATTTGCCCTTTTTCTTTCTTTCTTTCTTTTTGAGTTTTTCTTTAAGTAAACTTTATTTCAACTTCAAAAAGTGAAATAACAGACAAAAGGCAGCTTAACACATTATGGAAACATTAATTTTAAAAAGTCTGTCCTTTTGAAAGCCTTTTTTTCAAAAGCAAATTATCATTTAACAAACCCTTTATTAAGTCTTTTTCTCCCAAAGACTTTTTCCCACAGGACTTCCAGCTCTTCTTCAGAGGGCATACTCTGGATTCAGTAGTGTCTATGTTGTCCTCAAGTTTTATACTGAGTTGGCTTATCCCTAAATCAGGCCTGCAAAACCATGATAGGAGGAAATTTACTCTGCATTCTTGAATTCATCTACACATAGCTGAATCCTCAAATCATCTTCTTGGGTCAATTTTCATTCTCGTTGTCCTGAAATATCAAGGTAAGCCCATTTACAGCTTCTCTCATTCTCCTATTAGCAGTAGCCATAATTTAAATCAATCAATTAATACATCTAGGAATGTCCAGAGGACACAATTTTATGTAAAGGAGGCAGAACCTAGGCAGATTTCAGTGAGGAAATTCCAGTGAAAGCAGCTTTTAGGGGAAAGAGAAAAACAGAGAGGGCTGGCTTGAAATGCTTGCCAGTGAGGGTTCATTGGATCCTTGGCTGCTGGGTACAGAAAATGGGTACTATTTTGTGAATCTTTTCCTGGTTGTCTTTCTATACATACAAGATAAGAGTAGAGATTAGGCTCGTTTTAAAATTATTTACATTTAACTCAGGGTCTGGAACATAATGAACATGCAAGAAATATTTGCTAAATTAATAATGAATGAGTAAAAGAATGAAATTATGAATCAGCACAAACAGATTATGGGACAACCAGGAATATCAAAGGGGGTAAGAGCTTTTATCAATTTCCTGGGTAATCCAGGGACTGACCATAATCTACTAATCTGAATGTTACTGACTCTAATACTATCTTTGAAACTTGTAGCAAGTCATTTTTGTGAGCATTCATGACTTCGCATCAAGATGAGAGTCCTGGAGAGGTGGAGAGGGTCATGAATGGATGAGGTGGAAGGAAAAAAAGACAAAGGATTGGGGTCCTTCAGTTGGGAGAGCTAGAGTATCATTCATTCTGCATAAAAGAAAGCTCTAGAGAAGGGTAGCCTAGCTGAGCAACCATAACTGGTTTAATTAACGGAGTGATCCGGATGCGTAAGTGATAAGATAGAAGGGATCTCTGGAACAAGAAGATCTTTTTGATATAGGAGTTCACAATATCCCACCTGTCCATGCACAATCTTAAAAAGGTTTCTGCTGATAGGGGATATGGGAAGATGGTGGAGTACGGAGTTCCAAGACTTAGTCCTTCCACCAAAACAACTATGAAACAGGCAGGAACTGTCTGAAACAAATATTTTGAAACTCTAGAGGCCAGAAGAATACTGTACAGCATTCAAGGAAGAGCAGGAGGAAGAGAATGATAAATTGTGGTAAAGAGCTATAAATTGCTCTCTTTGCATGGCAGCTACTGGCACCCAAACCCCACTGTCGCAGCAGGCTGCCTTGGGATCCAGACCTTGGCTACCTCACTGGTGACACAAAGGGATATAAAAATCCTCTTCTGTAAGAAGAAGGGTGGGTGTAGCTGATAACTAATCAATTCAGATCACTGGAGGCTCTGCTCTGAGGGCAGCTATTGTTTCAACCTGCCTTGGACAAAAACAGCAGAAGCCATTGTTTCAACTACCTGCACAAAGACGACAGCAGCAATTGTTTCAACCCTCTCTGGACAGAGGTGATGGCAATAGAGACTTAAAGAAACTGAACTTCCTTAGAGCTGCAAGGGACAGTTAGCTGAAGGGCTGCATTTGCTGGGCAGGCTATGAAAGTCAGCTTTGGGGAGCCATCAGAGAAGCCCTTGGCACCCTTCGGAGCTGTTCTGTGCCCATTTTGTGCATCCCTGGTCCTGTTTTGGCTGGGAAAATATGACTAGGGAGAGTCCTTGGCCGTGTCCCCTCTTCCCAGAATTTACCCTCCAGGCAAAAGCAGCTGGGAACAATGAAAGAAGTGTAAAAAAATGTAGAGATGGATAGTCTCAGTCAAGGACCTACTGCCATCAAACACCTAGGAGAGGGAGCATATCTCCTCAGAAAAAGAGGGGAAAACCAAAATCCTATGAACAAGGGAGCTCCAAAAGAACTAATAAGCAAAAGCACAGGATAAGACAAAGGCCCAAAAAGACAGGGAAAACCATGCACACTGCATTTGCCTTGGGCAGACCTTCCTGAGAGGAAAGCTGAAGCTCGTGAAAATCTCTGTTTTATCACCAGTTGGTTACAAAACCAAGAAATAGACATCTCAGATAATAAATCACAGAGATATCATTTTTAAATAATTAAATTTACAGTGGACAACAAAATTACATGACAAACAACAACAACAAAGAAGGGAATGATGGCCCATCTAAAGGAAACAGATAAAAATCCAGAAAATACTAATGAAGAAGATGAGAATGTAGACATACTGAACAAAATCTTTTAATCAATGATCTTAAAAAATGCTCAAGAAGATGAAGGAAACTACAGGGAAAGAATTAAAGGATATTAGGAAAACAATGAATAAGCAATACAAGAATCTGAGTAAAGAGATAGAAAATATATGAAGGAACCAGAGAGAACTACTGGAGTTATAGGCCATGATAACTAAAATGAAAAATGCCGAGGAGGGTTTCAAGAGCAGATGAGAGCTGGCAGAAGAAAGAATCTGTGAACTCAAAGGCAAGACACTTGAAATGAGTCAGGCTGAGGAGAAGAAAAGGAAAAAAAAAGAATATTAAAAGGAAAAATACCATCAAGTGCACCAATATATGCAGCATGGGGTTATACATAATAAAATAATGATACAGAAATAATGATAAAGAACTTCCCAAACATAGCAAAAGATGTGAACATGCACATCCTACAAGTTCAGAACACCAAACAGTATAAACATTAAGAAAAATAGACCCCATCATATATTGATCATACTACTGAATGCAAAGGACGTGGATTGAGTTCTGACAGCTGCAAGAGAAAAGCAGCAAGTTACATATGGGGAGTTCCAATCAAACTGAATGTTGATTTCTCATCTGAAACCATGGAGGCAAGAAAGCAATGAGTGAAAATACTTAAAGTGCTGAAGAAAATAACTGCCAGCCAAGAATTTTATATACAGCAAGACTTTCTTTCAAAACTGAGAGAAAGATTAAGACATTCTCAGATGAACATAAGCTGATGGAGTTTATCACCACTAGATGTGCCCTACAAGCAATGTTAAAGGGAATTCTTCAGACCAAAAGGAAAGAATGGTAGACAGTGGTTCAAAGTGGCATAAACAAAGACTTGCAGTAAAGGCAACCATTTGGATAATTATGAATGCCAATATGATTATAGTGTATTGTTTGGTATGTAATTCCATTTCTTATTTCCTACTGGTGCTAAAATGCAGATGCATAAAAAGTAATGATAATTCTATGTTTTTGGACATACAATGTACAGAGATATAACTGGTAAAAGTACAAAAGTAGAAAAAAGTACAAAAGGTATAGGAGCATGAGATTGAAATGAAGATGGTATCAAACCAAATATGATTGTTATATATTTAGGATATTAAATTTTAACCCCACCAAAACCTCAAAGAAAATAGATGAAAAATATATCCAGATAGAAACGAGAAGGCACTCAATATGGTACAACTAAAAAAATAAAAAATAAATAAATAAATAAAAGTAGGAAATAATAGAAATGAGAGACCAAAAAAGGCATAAGACATACAAAGGGTAAATAGCAAAATGGCAGAAAAAAAGTCCCTTATTATCAGTAGTGACTTTAAATGTAAATGGATTAAACTCTCCAGTCAAAAGGCAAAGATTGGAAGAATGGATAAAAAAGCTTGACCCAACTATATACTGTCTGCAAGAAACTCACCTTAAATTCAAAGATACAAGTAAGTTGAGGGTGAAAGGATTGAAAAATATACCATGCAAGTAGAAACCAATTATCTCTGTCAATATCAGATAAAATAGACTTTCAGTCAAAAACAGTTAAGAGGGACAAAGATAGTCATTATATACTGATAAAGGAGACAATTCAACAGGAAGAGGTAACAATTATTAAATATATGCACCTACCATCACAGCCCCAAAATATATGAAGCAAAGTACATGAAGCAAATATGTATATAAATGAAGCAAATTTGAAGGGAGAACAGATGAGTCTACATTAGTAGTAGAAGACTTTAATACACCACTCTCAATAATGGAAACAACATCTAGTTAGAAATAATAAGGAAATAGGAGTCTTGAATGATACTCTAATCAAGTAGACCTAACAGACACATATAGAACATTTCACCCAACAAAACAGAACACACATTCTTCTCAAGTATACATGTGTCGTTCTCCAGGATAGATTATATGTTTGGCCACAAAACAAGTCTCAATAAATTAAAAAACATTGAAATCATACTGTGTATATTCTCCAACCACAACTAAATGAAGCTAGAAATCAATAACAAAAGGAGAAACGGAAAATTCACAAAAATGTAGGCATTAAACAACCAACGGTTTAAAGAGGAAATCAGAAGAGAAATTAAGAGAGATCTTGAGATGCATAAAAATGAAAATAAAACATACTAAAACTTTTGGGATGCAGTGAAGGCAGTGCTGAGAGGGAAATTTATAGATCTAAATGCTTACATTAAAAAAGAAGAAAGACTTCAAATCAGAGATCTAACCTCAAAACTGGAAGAACCAGGAAAAAAAAAAAGCAAACTAAACCCAAAGCAAGTAGAAGGAAGGAAATAACAAAGATTAGAGCAGAGATAAATGAAATAGGAAAAGAAACAATAGAGAGAATAAATAAAAACAAAAGTTAGTTCTTGAAAAAGTTAATAAAATTGACAAACCTTTAGATAGACTGACAAATAAAAAGCAGAGGATACAAATAACTAAAATAATAAATGAAAAGGGGAACATTACTAACTACTCCACTGAAATGAAAAGGACTATAAAAAAATACTATGAACAATTGTATGCTTATAAAGTAGATAACCTAGATGAAATGGACAAATTGTTAGACACATACAAACTAACTACATTGACTCAAGAAGAAATAGAAGATCTCAACAAACCAATTACTTGTAAAGCGATTGAATCAGTAATGAAAAACCTCCCAACAAAGTAGAGCCCAGGATCAGATGGCTTCACAGGGGAGTTCTATCAAACATTTCAAGAAGACTTAATTCCAATTCTGCTCAAACTCTTCCCAAAAAATTGAAGAAGAGTGAATACTCCCTAATACATTTATGAAGCCAACATCACCCTCATACCAAAGCCAGATAAAGATACTTCAGGAAAAGAAAACTACAGACCTATATCTCTTATGAATATAAATGCAAAAATCCTCAGCAAAATACTAGCAAACTTAATCTAACAGACTACTACAAGAATTACACACAGTGACCAAGTAAGATTTATCCTAGATATGCAAGATTGGTTCAAAATAAGAAAATCAATGAATGTAATACACCACATTAACAGAATTAAGAAAAAAAATACATGATTATCATAATTGATGCAGAAAAGGCATTTGACAAAATCCAGAACCCCTTCAAGATAAAAAAACACTTAGAACACTAGGAATACAAGAAAACTTCCCCTACATGGTAAAGGACATATATGAAAACCCCTAACTAATATTCTACTTGCACAAGGTGGAAAAGACCACTCAATTGGGAAATATAGTTACCTTCAACATATGGTTCTGGGAAAACTGCAACTCCATTTTCAAAAAAAAAAAAAAAGTACGGAGACCCCTACCTCACATCATGTATAAAAATAAACTTAAAGTCAGTCAAAGACCTTAATATAAGAGCTAAAACTATCAAACCCCTGTAAGAAAATGTAGAAAAACATATTCAGAACCTTGCATTAGGCAACAGTTTCTTAGACTTTACACCTAAAGCACAAGCAACAAAAGTAAAATAGGTAAATGGAAAATCAGGAAAATTAAAAACTTATGCACCTCAAAGGACTTTATAATCAAAATAAAATGACAAAGTATATAATGGTAGAACGTATTTGGAAACCACATATCCAATAAAGGTTTTAATATCCAGAATATATAAAGAAATCCTACAACTTAACAACAACAACAACAACAAAAATAGGCAAAAGACTTGAATAGACATCTCTCCAAAGAAGACATACAAATGGCTAGAAAGCACATGAAAAGATATGCAACATCATTATCCATGAGGGAAATGCAAATCAAAACCAAAATGACATACCATTTCACACCCATTATAATGGCTATTAGAAAAAAAAAGGAAAATAACAAGTGTTGGAGAGGATGTGGAGAAGTAAGAACATTCATTCATTACTGGTGGCAACGTAAAATGGTGCAGCTGCTTTGGAAGACAGTTTGTCAGTTCCTCAGAAAGCTACATATAGAACTACCATATGACCTGGCAGTTGCACTACTAGGTATATACCTCAAAGAATTGAAAACAGGGACTCAAACAGATATTTGCACACTGATGTTCATAGCAGTATTAATCACAATTGCCAAAAGATGGAAGCAACCCAAGTTTCCACCAACCGATGAATGGATAAATAAAATGTGGTATATACATGCAATGGAATATCATTTAGCTGTAAAAAGGAATGAAGTTCTGATACATATGACAATATGGATGAACCTTGAAGATATGTTAAATGAAATAAGTCAGACACAAAATGACAAGTATTCTATGGTCTCACTGATTTAAAACAATTAGTAGAAGCAAACTCATAGAGTCAAAATCTAGAATATGGGTTATCAAGGAATGGGTTGGGGATAGGGAAGTTAAAGCTTCAGATGTACAGGGTTCCTATCTGCAATGATGGAAATGTTTTGGTAATAGACGGGGGTTATGGTAGCACAACATTGTGAACACAATTTATTAATATATATCTGAATATGATTAAAAGGGGTAATATTCTATTATTCATATGGCAACAAGATAAAAATCAAAAAGAAAATCCGTGGAACTACACTACACATGAACTCTAAGTTAAAGCACAGACTTAATTAATAGTTTAATTATAAAAATGTGCTATCATCAATTGTAACAAATGTTTCACACCAATGCAAGCTGTTGGTGGTGGGGTAGTATAGGGGAATCCTGTATTTCATGCATGATTGTTCTGTAAACCCACAACCTCTCTAATAACAGAAAACAGAAAAAGGAAAAAATGTTTCTGCTAATCCTTGGTGAGAAATTAAACCATCCTGAGCACTTTCAGCTGCCATTCAGGGCATTCTCTAATGGTGGCACCAGACTACATTTACATTTACCTGGAATATCCTCCCACAGCCTCTGATTTTTATATCTATAAAACCCACATGCCTTCTTCAGTTGAAATGAAGATCCTTTTCCAACTCCTTCCATTAGATCAAACCCAACAATAAAGAATACCCCAACTTTTCATCTCTGAAACTTGACACTACTCATGATGTTTTTCTCGGTGTACCACATCACCATTATGTACTTATGGATCCTTCCTTCCCAAGTTCAGAACAAGGTCTTTGAGGCAAGGACTTTCATACTCACCTCAGTTTTCCTTGAAGTACTGAAACCATTTTCTTATACATAGGATAAAACTGTCCTGAACTGATGACTGCATAAATGAAGAAGTGGACATATCCATACCATTTGTTCTTGCAATTATTTTCTCCAGATGTTGAGGAGCAAATTTAAACCATTACTAGAATTTCACAGATTGAAACCAACTTCAAAGTCCTGTTCTGAGGAAATTTATGCTCAAGATCCAGAATCGCTTGTTCCTGGGAGTTTAGCCATCTAGAGCTTCTTTAATAGTTCCACTTTTCTATGTTTTACGGCTGCTAGTAAAGATGCAAATCTTCAAAGACCTTGCATAGGGTCTTAAGAGATATTCTGTTGAAAGGAGCCACTTTTCTTATTGACCTTTTCAGGCAAGGCGGCTGCAGAGAAAATGTTCCAAATACATTGCACGCTCTGGTAACACCAGTCCCACATGTTCTGCACTGATGGATGGTGTTTATAAAGTGCTCTAAAAATTTTTGGAAGGATAATATCAGAACATTATGGGTTTTGTTTTTCAGGCCACATGATGAATTAATGGGCTTATTTCTTGGTAAAAATTTTTTTTTTCAATAAGATTTATTAAAGGATTAATATATCTTAATTAAAGACAAGCTATTTGCTTCTCCTACTTGAAGTGCTTTCAGCTGCTGCTTGTTGTGTTCCCTTTTATTCTTACTTGTGAGGACATGGAAAAGGAGCGTGTGTGCAGCTAGAGGTCCTTGTAGTTGTGTAACAGTATGCTGTTGCCCAGACTAAGTGGAGGAACACTCTTATAATTGCTACAAATCAAGGCTCTCCTTTGCAATGGGACCACACCTTCAATTTCCTTATTAATTCATAGTTTAAATTGTCTATACCATGGGGAATTGTTTGCTGGTATTTTTATTCATCTAGTTTGAACAATAGCCAGGCCCATATAACCTCATTAGCTGTTTCATTTGTCAGAGCTGCCACTTTAGCAGAGTATAAATCACAAAGAGATTTGGAAATGCTGGTGACACCAATGGCTGCCAAAACCCACTTGGAAAAGCCATCTACCTTCTTTTGCAGGAGTCTGACCTCCAGAGCAGTCCTCTTAGAAACCCTCTCCCCTGTTACTTTCAAAATCCAACTGGGGCAAATATGTTGGCCCTGTGGTTTTTCAGGGAGCCAGGCCATGCAAGAAATACCCAACTTGTGGGTTGCTGCAAGTTTTCTTCCTGATTTAGAAGAGTCGGTTGGGGGGGGGGGTGACAAAACCCGTCTATAAAGGTCTTTTAATTTTTAACATAAGCTTCAGCTTGAGCTGTAAAGTATATCTCATTTGGTCATCTTGGATCTGAAGTCCATTCCCTAAATTCATCAGGGTGTAACTGCCACAGCTGCTGAGACTTTGGCACCTGCAGGGTACCCCTGAGAGGGTTTCTGCAAATAGACAGTTTTATAGGCAGCAAGCCAAATGACAAAAAATTCAAGATTTGTTTTTCACCTGAGTGCACATTAAACAAAAGCAACAACAACAATAACAAAAATTTTACAATGTCAATGAGCCAGAGAAAGTTTCATTGGTTAAAAGAGCTTTATGAGAAATCTATCATATAGCCTCCTATTTAGAAATGTAAAGAGAAACAGATTGACCTGGATTGAAATCAAGGGGAAAAGACAAGAAAGAACAAGATCTTTAATGAGTATCATACCTGTGTTCAAATCAAGAACTCCTTCCAGCTGTAATGTTTGTTTCTAATGAAGTAGCATTTCTAAATTTAGAAGCTAATCCTCAGAAATTGCTTTGGAGCCCAGAACATTTCTTGGATTGGATTTAGGTAGTGTGTCTGCTCACTTTGCCTTAGATCTCAGAAGGCCATAAAAATGAAGCTAAGGCAGAAATGGATTTGAAATTAGCTTGCTCTCCTTCTGCTCTTTTCTCCTCATGCTGATACATTCCTCTGAGGTCTTTATATCCACTATTCATGCTACATACAGTTATTGTCCATGACCAGGAACAGGTGGACACCAAGAAGTAGGATTGCAGGTTAGTGGAACTGAACAGATGCTGAGATCTGGGCTCTGCAGAGATGGGCATTCAACCATACTTTCTGCAGAGAGAAGGAAGTAATGAGAGGCACATGACCCCTGGACTAAGAACACCCCTTCTGAACACAGTCATTTCAGTATCAGATGAAACCAGCACCTCTCATAATTTCCTGAGGGTAGAAGTCACTACACTCTTTTCCTTCTACCAAATGTAACTATTTCCTTATCTCATATATAACTGAATTCAAATCTAGGTTTCAAAGTGGACTGAATTCCAGATTTATATTGCCAGATGTCAAGTAAGCCAAACTTTAGCATTTCTAAACTCTTCATTGCATTCTTACTAAAAATTAATATTTACATCTTTTTCATACTTACAATACTTTTTTATTAGAGAAGTTGTAGATTTATAGAAAAATCGTGCAGAAAGTACAGAGCCCTTATATATGTTGTGTTAAACCTCATGCCATGGAAGTGCCTTATTTTTCACTTTGTTAGCTGGAGGCCATGTAATATGATGGAGAAAGGAACTGCATGAGATGCAAGGATGCTTATGTGATGGCCTCTGCCTGGCCATCCCTTCCATCGAGGTCTTCTCAGGCAAATTTCCTAAACTCTTCAACCTCAGTTTGCTCATCTCTAAAATGGCTTTCCTGCCCTGCTCACCTCTGAGGTTAAAGAAGAAAACATAAGGTACTATAAAAACAAATTTTCATGTCTTATATGGAATTTTATGATAATGCATGTGCATCTTTCATAACCAGAAGCTCTCTGAAGGCAGGTTTGGAGGAAGATTGGTTTTGTGATTGAGTTCTGCTTAATTTTATGGCAGAAGAATAGACTCAGAACCATTCACTGGTAAATTCCTAAAGCCAAGTTTCTAGTCACCCATACTTGTAATGAGCTTATCTTCATGATTTGACTAGCTTTATTAAGTCAATAAATATTTACCAGATCCCCTTTCTTGTGGGCTCCCCTTTCTTCCCTCCAGTTCCCATCAGGGACCCCATATTCAGCTGGTCACCCCTTGAGAGGTGCATGTAAGGAGCTTCCTTGATACTCTCCTAGCACACCCTGTAACAGAGCACAACAGCTGGTATACTGGAGGACATAGCCCAAACAAGTCAAAAGTAAGATCTAAAGGTCTATGAAGTATCCTATTTTGCCACTGAATTGCAGATATTTTCCATTTAATATATTCATAACACATATCCTGATTTTATACAAAAAAAATCAGAATGAAAAAAATCTTTGTGTAATGTTGGTGTTTTCAACAAAATGAGCCACCTTTATGTTGTAGCTATAAACCTTCTCCCGATAAACCCCACACTCTCTCATAACCTTTCTTAAAAATTACTTTCCAAAATGGAATTCCTCCTAGGGGCCCTTGCAATTCAATAAGGACTTTTAAAGCCAGAAATTCTAGAAAATGGAGCAGTTGGGGAGTAAGCAGTGTATGTAGGAAAAGCTCTTTCAAACACTTCAAACTCCTGGACGGCTCATCACACACTCAATCTTGCTGCCTTCTTGGGGGAAATCTACAGGCAGCTGTCCATCTGCCCTTTGCTACAAGGGAGTGAGTAACCTAGAATTTGGCATTCCATCTCTGGATCGTAGCTATCCACTGAAGATATGTTTGTGGTGCAGCCCTACTCACAGGTGAAATCCTAGATTAAAACCCCAGCTTTGCACAAGATAATTCCTCTATTCCCCAGGTATAGACTGTAGACCATCAAATGTGCTGTTGGCTGGAAAGGAGACAGGATGTAAAGTGCTAAGGGCTCAGCCTTGCCTGTTGCCATAGTAGGAAAAAACAGCTCGATGTCCACCTGATGAGAGGTCACTTGTTGTCTCCTCACATATAAAAATAACACATGTTTGATGTGAAGACAAGGCCTCTTTCTCCCACTGAGGTACTGCAGACAGTGTCGGCCTGCACAATCCATCTTCAGGGTGTGTGTGAGGGAGGTGGGGCAGAGGAGGTAATGTGAAACATAAAAAAGTGCAGCTGAGACACAGAGTTGCAATTGCAAATGGCCCTTAACCAACACCAGGCCTCATCTGCTTTTAGTGTTTGAAGTCTATAGACAGAGGCCCATGCAATTCCCCTCTAAATTCTCATGCTGGAGCTCATCAGCAGTGGAATGCAGAAAGACTAAGTTTCCAGCTAGTGTCTGCTGTCAGGAACCAAAAACAGGTCCATGGGATGGAGCAGTACATTCCCTTGATAACCTAGTTGTCTCCCAGGAGATACAGATTCACGAGGAGATCAGCAGCAGTTCCCACCCAGGAGAATTTGTATCTGGTCTAGTTGCCAAATAAAGGAAATGCAAGTCGTGGTGTGAAAAAGAGAGACAATGAGGAGCTAGAGCAGCAGCTTCTCAAAGATGTTCTCAGAGCTTTGAAAGGGAAGGGAATTATTTGGGTCCACTGAAAGAAGCACGTAAGCTCAGTAGGGAAGGCATACTTTCATCTTCCTCCTAAAGGCTTCTGCAGGCAGCTGGGGTTTTAGCAAATCAGAGGGCACTGTCCTGAGAAGGGGCCATCAGGGGGACACTGTCCTCTGTTGATCAGATGATATTATCACCTTTGCCTTTCTGCATTCCTAAGGAAGACTGTCAAGGGGAGTTCTGCCACAAAAAGTGGCCAATCCCAGAAGGCCCTCCATCCTCACAAGCTTGAGACACTGGGTTCCAGGCAGCACCAGGAATAGAGATCCTGATACAACAAGTGGCCTGAACCAGAAGCCACTTCCTCTCAGTGAGTCAGGAACTCCCTTTCACCACCTATAGGGAGGGAGCAAGGCAAATTCCTTCTATCCCTGAAGGCAGCACCAGTTGGGACCAGTAGGAGTCTCAAATACAACAAATAATCCATGCAGACCAAATCAACACAGTATCTTTGTTTGCCAGGCTGCTCTGAGAAATATCACACAATGGGATGGCTTAAACAGCATATGTGTATTGACTCAAGGTTCTGGAGGCTAGAAGTTCAAAAGCAAGGAGTCAGCATGGCCATGATTTCTCCCCAAAGTCTGTAGCATGAAGGTGCTGGCTTGTTGCAATCCATGGAGTCCCTTGGTTTGTACCTCTGCCTCCCATCATATGGTGACTCTCTCTTCTTGTGTCTCTTCCAGTTTCTGTTGACTTCTGGCTTCTCCCTGTGGACTTCTCTGACTCACTTTGTGTGAATTATTTCTGCTTATAAATGACTCCACTTATGTGAATTAAGGTCTACCTTAACTAAAAATAACATCTTTAAAAGGTCCTATTTATAAATGGGTTTATACCCACAGGAACGTGGCTTAGAGTAAGAACTTGTCTTTGTTGGGGTACACGATTCAATCTAGCACACATAGCAGAGGCTCTGAAAAGAAAATTGTCACTGGAAACACAGCCCACAAAAGTAAGCAAGGGTCTTCTTGATAAATTTAAATGAGGCGATGGCCTGCTAATATAAAAGATTTAAACAGAACCTGGAGTATCTCAACATAATAGCCAAAATGTCCAAAAGCAAAAGACAAAAAAACTTGCCATAACAAGAACCAGGAAAACCACAGCTGAATGAGAAAAGAAAAATCAACTGATGCCAACACCACTAAATCAAACATTGGAATTATTTGACAAGGATTTTTTTAAAGCAGTCATGAAAATACTTCAACAAGCAATGACAATTTCTCCTGAAACAAATGAAATACCAAAAAATCTCAACAAAGAAATAGGAATCATGAAAAGAACTAAATGTAACTTATATAACTGAAAAATATAATAACAGAAATTGAAAATGAAATTGTTTGATGGGCTCAAAAGCAGAGTAGAGGTGACAGAGGATAGATTTAGTGAACTTATAAATATCAATAGAACTTACCCAATCTGAATAACAGAGAGAAAACAGACTATGAAAAATAAATAAATAAAAAGAGACTTGGGAATCTGTGAGACAATAACAAAAGATCTAATATTTACATAATTGGGCTCCCAGAAGGAGAGAAGAAAGAGAATGGAGCTAAAAGAGTATTTGAAGAAATAATATCTGAAAACGTCCCACATTTGGTGAAAGACATAAACCTACATATTCAAGAATCTGAATGAACCCAAAACAGTATAAGCCCAAAGAAATTCATGCCAAGACATGTAATAATTAAACTTTTTTTAAAAATGTAAAAAAATATTGAAGGCATCCAGAGAGAACAGGGAAAAACAAGTCAAATGACAGTAGATTTCTTATCTGAAACTATAGAGACAAGAAGGAAGTGGTACATTTTACAGGTGCTGAAAGAAATGAACTCTCAACCACACATTTTATGTCCACAGAAACTATCCTTCAGAAATGAAAGGTAAATAAATACATTATCAAATGAAGTAAAACTAGAAGAATTTCTTACTAGCAGATGTATTCTTTAAAGAAGGATAAAAGAAAGTTCTAACAGAAAAGACATGACAAAGGAAGGAATTTTGGTGCATCAGGAAGGAAGAAAGAAAAATAGAAAGAGCAAAAATATGTGCAAAAACAATAGACTGCCCTTCTCTCCATGAGTTTTATAAATTATACCTGATGATTGAAACAAAAACTATGACACCATCTGATATTCAGAGTAATGGTATTTAAAAGTGGGAAAGATAAAGAGATGTAAATTGAAGAAAGATCCAAACTTCACTGAAAGTCAAAATATGTTGATATCAGTAGACTATGATAAGATATATATGTATATTGTAATACCCATTACACTAAGAAAATTATACAAAGGGAAACACTCAAATACACTACAAATAAATCAAATGGGTTTCTGAGAATTGCTCAAACATCCCACAGGAAGACAAGAAAAAATAAACAGTGGAACAAAAATCAGAAGAAACAAACAGAAAACAGATAATAAAATGGCAGACTTAACTCTAATATATATCCACAATACACGTAAATGTAAATGGTATAACTAGGTCAATTAAAAGACAGGGTTTGTCAGTGTGGGTAAAACAAAAACATGAAATAACTAGATGCTGCTTACAAGAAACTTACTTAAAATTCAGCAACATAGATTAAAAGCAAAAAGATGGAAAATGGTAAACTATGGAAACATTAATCATGAAAAGTAAGATATATTTAATAAAAATAATATCAATATATGATAAAGTTAAATTCAGAGCAGAGTGAAGAGCATTCCTAGAGACAGAAGAACATTATATAATGATAAAAGGATCAACTTACCAGGAAGACACAACGATTCTAAATGTGTAAGCACCAAACAAAACATTTTCAAAATAATGAAGCAAGCTCTAATAACGCTGAAAGGAGGAATAGAAAAATCCACACTTATAGCTGGGAACTTCAACATTCCCTTCTAAGCAACCCTTACAACTACTGGACAGAAAATAATGATATAGACTATCTGAACAACACAAGCAACCAAAAGGTCTAATTGACATATATAAAGCACTCTACACAACCATGGCAAAAGATACATTTTTTTTGCAAGTGCTTATGGCACATATAAAAAGACAGACCATATCCTTGGCTGTGATACAAATGTGAAAAATTTTTAAATAATTGAAATTATACAGAATTTATTTCATCCATGGATCAAACAGGAAGTGTCAGTTTCTATACCAAACAAGGCTTTCCAACACATCCAACAAGGCTTTCTTTCAAAACTGAGTAAGAGATTAAGACATTCTCAAACAAACATAACCTGAGGGAGTTCATTACCACTAGACCTGCCCTACAAGCAATGCTAATGGCAGTACTTCAGACTAAAAGGATAGGACACTAGGCAGTTATTCAAAGCTGCATAAAAAAATAAAGACCTGTGGAAAAGGTAACCATTTGGGTAAGTATAAATTCCAGTATTATGTATTGTATTGTTTGGTATGTAACTCCACATCTTATTTCCCACAGATGCTAAAATGAAAATGCACAAAAGTAATGATAAAGCTATGTTTTTGGGCATACAATGTACAAAAGATATAAGTCAAAACAAGTACTAAAAGGTGGGGGGTCAGAGGGGTATAGGAAAAGTATATGTGCATGCTATTGAAGTTAAGTTGTTATCAAACCAAATATTATTGTTATATATTTAAGATGTTAAATTTTAACCTCATGGTAACCATAAGGAAAATAGACTAAAAAATATATCCAGATAGAAATGAGAAGGCATTCAATATGTTACAACTCAAAAAAAAAAAAAAAAAGTAAGCATTAATGGAAGTGAGGGACAACAAAAGTATAAGACATATAAAGGCTAAATGGCAAAATGGCAGAATAAAGTCCCATATTATCTATAGTGACTCTAAATGTAAACTGATTAAACTCTCCAGTCAAAAGGCAGAGATTAGTAGAATGGATTAAAAAGCATGACCAAATTGTACATTGCCTGTAAGAGACTCACATTATATTCAAAGAGACAAGTAGGTTGAGGGTGAAAGGATGGAAAAAATATTCCATGCAAGTAGGAACTAAAAGAGAGCTGTGGTATCTATACTAATATCAGATAAAATAGACTTTAAGCCAAAAACAGTTATGAGGGGCAAAGGTAGTCATTATATACTGATAAAGGAGACAACTCAACAAGAAGATGTAACAATTATTAACATATATGTAACTACCACCATAGCCACAAAATATATGAAGCAAATACTGACAGATTTTAAGGGAGAAATTGATGATTCTACATGAATAGTATGAGACTTTAATATACCAATCTCAATACAGAAAGAACATTTAGTTAGAAGATCAATAATGAAATATAATTAATATGTAATTGATGGACAAAAATTAACAACATTGTAATGTTTTTGTAGCAAAAGAAAAGTTGGTACTATATTGATTTTAAAGGTAAAAAGAGAATATGGGGTTTGGTTTGTGAGATATGAATATGATTAAGCATTTTTTCTCTTCTTCCATTTTTTCATTAATAAGGAGAACTTGACTATGTCATTTAACTAATCTATGTTCATCAGTGTATCTTTATGAACACTAGAGGAACAACTGAGTTAGCAGTTGGAATTAGAAGAGATAAAAGTGCCTGAAAATCAACTTTTAATGAGTAATGTTTCCATAACTTGTTGAGCTGCCTTTTTCAGTTCTTTTATTATTGTGAATTGGAAATGAAGTTTTAAATTTAAAAATATACATAACAGTGAGGACAAAATAGTGATATCAAGGAAAGAATATCTGATCTTGAAAAGAGAGGGACCAGAAAGAGAAAAGAATGGAGAATATAGAACAGGGTCTCAGAAACTTGAATGACAGTACGAAATGCACAAACATATCTGTTACCGATGTCCCAGAAGAATAAGAGAAAGAATATATGAGGAACTTATGATGAAAAACTTCCCAACCCTTATGAAAGACATACATACCAATATCCAAGAAGGACAGTGCACCCCAAACAGATTAAATCCAAATAGATGTACTCTGAGACACCTGCTATTCAGAATGCCAAGTATCAGAAGTAGAGGATTCTAAAAGCAGCAAGAGAAAAGCAAAGCATCACATACAAAGGAACCTCAATAAGATTAAGTGCTGACCTCTCATTAGTAACCATGGAGGTTGGAAGAAAATGGTATGATGCATTGAAGATACTGAAAAAGAAAAACTGCCAGCTAAGAGTTCTGTACCAGGAAAAGTGTCCTTGAAAAATGAGGGTGAGTTTAAAATCTTTACAGACAAACAAAAACTGAGAGAGTGTGCAACCAAAAGACTAAAACTACAGGAGATATGAAAGGGAGTGCTGCAGCCTGAAAGGGAAAAAAAAATCAAGTGTGGGAAACTTGGAGAAGAGTGTAGAATTGAAGATTATTAGGAAGGGTAACTTAAAGGTTGAAAGACAGACAATAGTAAAATATGAAAACAGAAAGCCAAAAGATAAAATGGACGAAGTAAATAATGCTTTATAGTAATAACATTGACTGTTAATGAATTGAATCCCTCAATCAAAGGACACAGACTGACAGAATGAATGAAAAATTATGAGCCATCTATATGCTATTTACAAGAGACTCACCTCAGATGTAAGGACACAACTAGGATGAAAATGAAAGGTTGGGAAAAGACATTCCACACAAAGAGTAACCAAAAATGATGTAGAGTAGTGATAAAAATATCAGGAGAAATAGATTTTAAATCTATATTGTTATAAGATATGAAGAAGACCATTATATAGTAATAAAAGGGGCAATTCACCAAGAAGAAATAACTATAATAAATATTTATGCATCTAACCTGGTGCTCCAAGAAACATGAGGCACACACTGGCAAAACTGAAGGGAAAAATAGATATCTCTACAATAATGGTTGGAGACTTCAATACTTAGCACTGGATAGAACATCTGGACAGAGGATAAACAGAGAGCTTGAATAATTTGATAAATGAACTAGACCTTACAGATATTTATAGATCATTGCACCCCAAAACAGCAGAATATACATTATTTTCAAATGCTCATGGATCTTTCTCCAGGTTAGACCCAATGTTGGGCCACAAGAAAGGTATTAATAAATGTAAAAAGGCAGGAATCATACAAAACACTTTCTCTGATCATAGCAGAATGAAGCTGGAAATCAATACTGGTTGGGAAAAGGGAAAATTCACAAATATATGTAGATTATATATAATTTATATGTATAATATATATAAATGACACAAATAATCAATGTGTTAAAGAAGAAATTGCAAGAAAAATCAGTAAATATCTTGAGACAAATGAAAATGAGAACAAAACATACCAAAACCTATGGGTTAAAGCAAAGGCAGTACTGAAAGGGAAATTTATAGCCCTCAATTCTTACATTTAAAAAAAAAAAAAAAGAAGAAAGAGCTAAAATTGAAGACCTAACTGCACATCTGGGAGGAATTAGAAAAAGAATAGCAAATCAATACCAATCCAAGGTGAAAGAAAGAAATAATAAAGATCAGAGCAGAAATAAATGAAATTGAGAACAACTACAAAAAACAATAGAAAGAATCAACATAACCAAGAATTGGTTCTTTGGGGTGATCAATAAAATCAATAAACCCTTAGCTAGACTGACAAAGAAAAAAAAGAGAGAAAATTCAAACAAATAAAATCACAAATGAAAGGGGGATATTACAAGTGACCCCAGAGAGATAAAAGAGATCACAAGAGGATACTATGAACAGCTATATGCCAAAAAACTAGACAACATAAATGAAATGGACAAAAACATAGATGAAATGGACACACAAACAAACTGTATTAACCCTAGAAGAAATAGAAGACCTCAACAAACCAATCACAAGCAAAGAGATTAAAATGGTCATCAAAAATATCCCAAAGATGAAAAGCCCAGGACCAGATTGCTTCACGGGTGAACTCTACCAATCATTCAAAGGCGATTTAATACCAATCTTTTTCAAGCTCTTCCAAAAAATTGAACAGGATGGAATGCTAATAAACTCATTCTATGAAGCCAACATCACACTAATAGCAAAACCAGATAAAGACACCATGAAAAAAGAAAATTAGAGATGAATATCTCTAATGAATATAGATGCAAAAATCCTCAACAAAGTACTTGCAAATCAAATCCAAAAGTGCATTAAAAGAATCATACACCACAATCAGGTGGATTTTATCCCAGATATGCAAGTGTTTTTCAACACAAGAAAATCAATTAATGTAATAAACTGCATTAATAAATTGAAGAAGAAAAACCACATGATCCTCTCGATTGATGCAGAGAAAGCACTTGACAAAATACAGCATCCTTTCTTAATAAAAATAATCCAAAAGACAGGAATAGAAGGATGCTCTCTCAACATGGTAAAGTGCCTATTTGAAAAACTCACAGCTAGCATTGTACTCAATGGTGAAAGACTGAAAGCTTTCCCGCTGAGATCAGGAAGAAGACAAGGATGTCCACTGTCACCCTTTTTATTCAATATTGTACTAGAAATTCTAGCTTGGGTAATTAGGCAAGATAAAGAAATAAAAGGCACCCAGATAAGGAAGGAAGAAGTAAAACATTTGCTGTTCACTGATGATATGATCCTATATCTAGAAATTCCTGAAAAATTCACAACAAAGCTACTAGAACTAATAGACAAATTCAGCAAAGTGGCAAGATAGAAGACTAATATGCAAAATTCAAGAGCTATTCTATACACTACTAATGAACAATCTGAAGAGGGAATTAGGAAAAAAAACATTTATAATAGTGACTAAAAGAATCAAATATTTAAGAATAAACTTAACCAAGAACATAAAGGACCTGTATTCAGAAAACTACAAAACATTGGTAAAAGAAACCAAAGAAGTCCTGAATAAATGGAAGAACATTCCATGTTCATGGATTGGAAGACTAAATATAGTTAAGATATCATTTCTACCCAAATTGATTTACAGATTCAACACAATCCTAATAAAGATCCCAACAGCTTTTTTATTCACAAATAGAAAAGCAAATTATCAGATTTATTTGGAAGGATAAGGGGCCCTGAATTGCAAAAAAATGTCTTTAAAAAAGAATGGAATTTGAGGAATCTCACTTCCTGACCTTAAAGCATGTTACTTAGTTACAGTGGTAAAAAAAAAAAAAAGAAAAAAAAATAGCATGGTATTGACATATAGATAGATTGACCAGTGGAACCAAATCAAGAACTCAGAAATAGACCCTCACATCTATGGTCAAGTGATTTTTGACAAAGCTGTCAAGCTTACTCAGCTGAGCCAGAACAGACTATTCAACAATTGTTGCTGTGAAAACTGGATATCCATATCCAAAAGAAAGAAAGAGGACCCCTACCTCACACCTTATACAAAAATTAACTCAAAACGTATCAAGGACCTACATTTTAAAAAGCTACAACCACAAATTCCTAGAAGAAAATGTAGGGAAACATCTTCAAGATTGTGTGGTAGGTCATAGCATAAGCAATGAAAGAAAAAATAGATAAATGAGACCTCTTCAAAATTAAACACTTTTGTTCTTCAAATGACTTTGTTAAAAAAGGAAAAATGCAGCCTACTCAATGGGAAAAAATATTTGGAAACAACATATCCAAAAAGGATGTGATTGTGGCTAAAAGGGGTGGTCTGTGGATGTAAATGTCAATCAAAAGGAAGCTAGAGGGTAATCTAGGGAATCTCTAACATAGTTGATGAAGATTGTTGTTATTAGTATAAATATAAGAATTCTCTTGTTTTGCAAAGTGCTAAGAATATGGTAATACATGGGAAAATTACAACTAATGTAAATTATGTACATTAGTTAACAGTAATATTGTAATATTTTGCAGCAATGGCAAAAAGATATTATATCAATTCTAAAGGACAGCAATAGGAGGGTATAAGGTAGTATAGGATGTTTCCTTTTGGAGTAATGAAAACATTCTAAAATTGACTGAGGAGATGACAGCACAACTCTGTGATGAAAATGAGAGCCACTGAGTGCACACTTTGAATGGATTGTACAAAGCATGGGACTGTATAACACAGGGAATCCAGTGGTGGAAGATGGACTGTGGTTAACAGGATAAATTTAAGAAAGTTTTCTCATGAATCATAACAAATACATAATACTAATATAGGGTGTTAATGATTGGGTGGTTTGGAAGAAAATACACCAAATGTAAGCTATGGGCTATAGTTAGCAATATTTTGATGGTTCTCTTTCATAGTTTGTAAAAAATGTTTCACAACAATGCAAGTTGTTCGTGGTGGGGAGATGTATGGGATCCTTGTATGATGATATGCTGGTTGTTTTGTAAATTCACAACTTTTACTATGAACATTGTTTATATATGTTCATGGATGAATTGTATACTTCAATAAATTTTTACTTAAAAAACAAGACTTCTAATCAAAACTAGGAGAACTAGAAAAAGTAGAGCAAACCAAACACAATGCAAGCAGAAGGAAGGAAATAACAAAGATTAGAGCAGAGATAAATGAAATAGAAAACAAAAAAACAATAGAGAGATTCAACAAAACCAGACGTTGGTTCTTTGAAAAGATCAGTAAAATTGGCAAAACTTTAGTAGACTGACAAAGAAAAATAGAGTGGATAGAAATAACTAAAATCAGAAATGGAAAGGAGGACATTACTACCAAGCCCAGTGAAATAAGAGGGACTATAAGAGGATACTTTGAACAATTGTAAGTCAACAAATTAGATAACCTAGATGAAATTGACAAATTCTTAGAAACACACAAACTACTATTGTTCAGCCATAAAAGGAATAAAGTCCTGATACATGAAACAATATGGATGATAATGTTGAGTGAAATAAGTCAGACACAAAAGGACAAATATTATATGATCACACTGATTTGAAACAATTAGAATAAGCAAACTCACAGAGTCAGAATAGAATATAGGTTATGAGGTGATGGGGTGGGGATAAGGAATAGGATGTTAAGGCTTAAAATGAGCAATATACCTATGCGGAATAATGGAAATGTTTCAGTGATGGATGGTGGTGAGGATAGTACAACATTGTGAAAGCAATTAATAGCACTAAAATATATATTTGAATGTGTTAAATGTGAATATGATAAAAATAAAAATTAAAAATAACCATGGAATTACATTACATAAAGAGTGAACCCTAAGTTTAACTACAGACTTTAATTAATAGTGTGATTATAAAAATATACTATCATCTATTGTAAAAATGTTCCAAACCGGGAGAATTCCAGGAAGATGGTGGACTAGTAGGACATGGGAATCTCTTCTCCAGAAACATAGCTAGATGACAGGCTGAAACAGCCCCCAAAAAGATCTTCTAGGGTTTATGACAGCAGGTGAAGGCTGCACACTACCCACAAGAGAAAGGGACAAAAGAGGGAAATTGTGACAACAGAACCATGAGTGGGAACCAGCAGCAGCTGCTGCTGCTGGCACCCTCTCCCACACTAAACACTCTTTAGAATTCTTGGGCCTCTGGGCCTGCGACTACAGACAAAGGGGGGTCCAGGGATCTACCGCCCCAGGAAAGGGGAGAGAGAGGGACACAGCCAAAGGCTGACTCAGGTTTGGACCCACAAATTTGGGCTGCAGTGCCCCACGGGCCCTTCCAGGCCAGGTGGTACCACATGATGGTTTGCCCTGGGAGCCAGTGAAGGACTGGAGAAATCTGACCCTTGCAATCTCCCTCTCTTCTAGCCTGGACTAATTGTTGAGGACTCCACAGGAGAGGGGAGAGAGAGCCTGGGGTTGTCTCAGCTTTTGACTCATGAGTTTGGTCTGCTGTGTTCCCAGAGCCCTTCCAGGCCAGGTGGGGCTGCGCCATTGTTTGCCTTGGAGCTTGCAAGGGGCTAAAGATATACAAACCTCCCAATCTCCTCCTCTACTAACAGGGACTGATTGTTGAGGACTCAGAGGGGAGTGGAAATATTTCTAACTGGGAAAAGGAAGAGGGTTGCCAGAGAAGACTAGAGAATTGTCTCAGAAAGTTTGAATTACAAGGCTCTTAGCCTCCAGACAGGAAGTTCTATCACATTGATCTGGTCTGTGTTGCAACAAATGCACTCCAACCAAGCATTGAATTGAGAACTGCCAAAGAGCACCATCTCCTGGCAGACCAAGGAAGTGCACATAAGAAAATTAAAAATAAGTAGAAGAGGCTTTTCCTGGCTTCTACAGCCTCCCTGCCCAAGGCCCTAGGAAGCGACTCTACAACCAATTACTGGGTCCAGTGCCCAGTTTTGAGTGACCAGCAGGACAATTCTAACAATCCAGGTTAAGTAAAAAATCAAAAGAGCTGTGGTAACCGACAGCTTCCTGCCACTAAATCCCTATAAAAGAGAAAGAGATTAAGCATCTGAGTAAACTACATCTTAATCAGATGCCTAAACACCAGCAAAAAATTATGAGCCATACTAAGAAAATAGAAGACATGGCCCAAGAAAAGAAATACATCAAAGTCCCAGAAGAGATGCAGAGTTTGAAAGAACTAATCAGCGAGATGAGCACAAATTTCCAAAATCAAATTCATGAGTTGAAAGACAATATAGTTAAAGAGATAGATGACATCAAGAAGACATTGAGTGGACACAAAGAAGAATTTGAAATCCTGAACAGAAAAGAAACAGAGCTCATGGGAATGAAAGACACATTTGAGGCATACAACAGCAGACTTGAAATGATAGAAGAAGGAATAAGTGATACCGAAGACAGAGCAGCTAAAATTGAAGAGAGAAAAGAATAGAAAAAAATGAGCAGGGGCTCAGAGAGTTGAATGACAACATAAAATGCAACAACATACGTGTCATGGGAGTTCCAGAAGGAGAAGAGAAGGGAAAAGGGGCAGAAAGAGTATTTGAGGAAATAATAGCTGAAAATTTCCCAACTCTCATGAAAGAAATGAACTTACATGTCCAATGAGCACACCATACCCCAATCAGAATAAGTCCAAATAGACCTATGCCAAGACACATACTACTTAGAATGTCAAAGATAAAGAGAAAATTCTCAGAGCAGCAAGAGAGAAGCAAATGATCATGTACAAGGGACGTCCAGTAAGACTTAGTGCAGATTTCTCTTCAAAAACCATGGAGGCAAGAAGACAGTGATATGATACAATTAGGAAACTGAAAGAGAAAAACTGTAAGCCAAGAATTTTTTATCCAGAAAAAATTGTCCTTCAAATATGAAGGTGAGTATAAAATATTCACAAACAAACTGAAACTAAGAGAGTTTGCAAAAAAGAATCCACCTTTGCATGAAATATTAAAGGAAGCCTTAGAACCTGAAAGAAAAAGACAAGAGAGAGAGGCTTGGCTTGGAGGAGAGTATAGAAGAAAGAATAGCAGAAAAGATAACCAAAAGAGTAAAAATAGAGACAAAAACAAGATGACAAATGAAAACCAAAGAATAAAATGAGGAAGTAAATAGTGCATTTACAGTAATATCATTGAATGTGAATGGATAAACTCCCCAATCAAAAGATACAGGCTGATAGAATGGATTAAAAAAACATGAGCCATCCATATGCTGCTTACAAGAAACTCACCTTAGACCCAGGGATACAAACTGGCTGAAAGTGAAAGGTTGTAAAAAGATACTCCATGCAAATATTAACCAGAAAAGAGCAAGGGTGGCTATACAAATATTAGACAAAACAGACTTTTTTATAAGAGAAAGAGAAGGCCATTATATGTTAATAAAAGGGATGATCCACCAGGAAGATATAACAGTCATAAATATCTACGCACCTAACCAGAGTGCCCCAAAATATATGAAACAAACTCTGGCAAAATTGAAGGGAGAAATAGACATTTCTACAATAATCACTGGAGACTTCAACACCCCACTCACATCATTAGATAGAGCAACTAGATAGAAGATCAACAAGGAAACAGAGAACTTGAACAATATGATAAACAAGTTAGACCTAACAGACATATACAGAACACTGCATCCAAACTCAGCAAGTTATACATTCTTCCCAAGTGCCCACGGATCTTTCTCCAGGATAGACCATATGTTAGGTCACAATTCAGCTCTCAATAAATATAAAAAGATTGAAATTACACAAAGCACCTTCTCAGATCATAATGGAATGAAACTAGAAATCAACAATAGACAGGAAAAAAGTAAATTTGGAAATGTTGGAGACTGAACAACACACTCCTAAATAATCGGTGGGTCAAAGAAGAAATTGCAAGTGAAATCAGTAAATACATTGAGACAGATGAAAATGAGAACATAACATATCAAAACTTATGGGATACAGCAAAGGCAGTCTTGAGAGGGAAATTTATAGCCCTAAATGCCTATATTAAAAAACAAGAAATAGCTAAACTCAAAGATTTAACTGAACTAGAGAAACTGGAAAAAGAACAGCAAACCAATCCCAAAACAAGCAGAAGGAAAGAAATAATAAAGATTAGAGCAGAAATAAATGAAAATGAGAAAAGAAAAACAATAGAGAAAATCAACAAAACCAAAAGTTGGTTCATTGAGAAGATCAATAAAATTGACAAACCCCTAGCTAGACTAAAAAAAAAGAGAGAAGATACAAATAAATACAATCAGAAATGAAAGGGGGAAAGTTACAAATGACCCCACAGAAATAAAAAGCATCTTAAGAGGATATTATGAGAAACTATATGCCAACAAACTAGAGAACCTAGATGAAATGGGCAAATTTCTAGAAATGCAGAACCAACCTACACTGACGCTACAAGAAATACAAGAACTTAACAAACCAATCACATTTAAGGAGATTGAATCCGTCATCAAAAATCTCCCAGCAAAGAAAAGTCCAGGACCAGATGGCTTCACAGGTGAATTCTGTCAAGCATTTCAAAAAGAATTAACACCAATCCTGTTTAAACTCTTTAAAAAAATTGAAGAGGAGGGAAAATTACCCAACACATTTTATGAAGCCAACATCACCCTAATACCAAAGCCAGATAAAGATTCTACAAGAAAAGAAAATTGCAGACCAATCTCTCTAATGAACATAGATGGAAAAATTCTCTACAAAATACTTGCAAATCGAATCCAACAGCATAGCAAAAGACTTATACATCATGACCAAGTAGGATTTATTCCTGGTATGCAAGGCTGGTTCAACATAAGAAAATCAATCAATGTAATACACCACATTAACAAATTGAAGGAAAAAAACTGCATGATCATCTCAATAGATGCAGAAAAGGCATTCGACAAAATCAGCATCCTTTTTTGATAAAAAAACACTTCAAAAGATAGGAATAAAAAGAAAATTCCTCAATATGATAAAAGACATATATGAAAAACCCACAGCCAACATCATACTCAATGGGGAAAGGTTGAAAGCTTTCCCTCTAGGATCAGGAACAAGAGAAAGATGCCCATTGTCACTATTGTTATTCAATATTGTACTAGAAGTTCTAGCTAGGGCAATTAGACAAGAAAAAAAATTAAAGGCTTCCAAAGAGGAAAAGAGGAAGTAAAACTCTCACTGTTTGATGATGACATGATCCTGTACTTAGAAAATCCTGAAGTATCCATGACAAAGCTACTTGAACTAATAAATGAGTTCAGCAAAGTGGCAGGATACAAGATCAACACACAAAAATCAGTAATGTTTTTGTACACTAGTACTAAACAACCTGAGGAGGAAATCAGGGGGGAAATTGCATTTTCAATAGCAACAAAAAGACTCAAATACCTAGGAGTTAATTTAACCAAAGAAGTACAGGACCTATCTGCAGAAAACTACAAAACAATGCTTAAAGAAATTTAAAAAGACCTAAACAATTCTGTGTTCATGGATTGGAGGAATAAATATTGTGAAGATGTCAATCTTACCCAAACTGATTTATAGATTCAATGCAATACCGATCAAAATCCTGTTGGAGGCGGCCAGAAAGAGGTGAAGCTAAAATGGCCGACTGACAACAAAGAACAAGCCTGATCCTATATTTAGCCTTCTTTGAGGAAGTAGCTCACCCTGCTCCCGCGCGCGCGAAACCTTCCCGCCTTCCACAGATAGCAAACCCTCCCTAGCAACCAACTGTGCCCAATACCAGCCTGCCATATATGCCTTACACGTACTTCCTCTTTTTTCATGCCCTACCCCCTACACCACCCCTCACCCTACTTATAAAAGGCTGTGCACTTCCTCAATAAATTAGACCTGCGTACTTACCTCGTCTCCGCGGTGGTCTTTCCTCCGTGCACCCTCCACGCCGTCTGGGCCCCCGAACGCTGGTTGCCGCTCAGCGTTCCCCTTCCGCCAACAAGTGGTTCAGAACAACCACAAAATCCCACAGCTTACTTTACAGAATTAGAGAAGGCAATTGCCAAATTCATCTGGAAGGGTAAGTGCACCTGAATAGCCAAAAGCATTCTAAAAAAGAAGAGTGATGTGGGAGGAATTCCACTGCCTGACCTTGAAACATCACAAAGCTACAGTGGTCAAAATAGCATGGTACTGGCATAAAGATAGACACATCCATCAGTGGAATAGAATTGAGAACCCAGAAATAAACCCTCATCTATACAGTCAACTGGTTTTTGACAAACCAACCAAGCCCACGCTAATGGGAAAAAACAGTCTCTTCAACAAATGGTGTTGGGAGAACTGGATATCTATAACCAAAAGAATGAAAGAGAACCTTTATCTCAACTCCTATATAAGAATCAACTCAAAATGGATCAAAGATCTAAATATAAAAGCCAGGACCATAAAACTACTAGAAGAAAATATAAGGAAATATCTTCAAGACCTTTGTAGTAAGTGGTGGTTTCTTCGACCTTATACCCAAAGCATGTGCAACAAAAGAAAAAATAGATAAATGGGACCTCCTCAAAATTAAACACTTTTGCACCTCCCAGGACTTTGTCAAAAGGCTGAAAAGGCAGCCAACTCAATGGGAAAAAATATTTGGAAATCACATATCTGATAAGGGTTTAATATCCAGGATATATAAAGAGATGTTACAACTCAACAATAAAAAGACAAATAACCCAATTAAAAAATGGGCCAAAGACTTGAATAGACATTTCTCCAAAGAAGAAATATAAATGGCAAAAAAACACATGAAGAAATGTTCAACATCACTCATGATTAGAGAAATGCAAATCAAAACTACAATGAGATATCATTTCAAACCTATCAGAATGGCCACTGTTAAAAAGACAGAGAACTACAAGTGTTGGAGAGGATGTGGAGATATAGGAACACTTCTTCACTGTTGGTGGGAATGTAGAATGGTACAGCCACTATGGAGGACTGTTTAGTTCCTAAAGAAGTTGAATATAGACTTGCCATGTGACCCGACAATACCACTACTGGGTGTATACTCAGAAGAACTGAGAGCAGTGACACAAACAGACATCTGCATACCGATGTTCATAGCAACATTATCCACCATTTCCAAAAGTTGGAACAACCCAGGTGTCCATCAACAGACGAATGGATAAAGAAACTGTGGTCTGTTCACATGATGGAATATTATGCAGCTGTAAGAAGAAATAAAGTCATAAAGCATATGACAACATGGATGAACCTGGAGGACATTATGTTGAGTGAAGCAAGCCAGTCACAAAAGGACAAATACTATATGAATGCGTTACTATGAACCATGTGGTAGGTGGAAGCCCAATCACTTGAGCCACATACACTTCCATAAAACAAACTTGAAGAAAAAAAATGAAGTGGGAGGAATCACTCTGCACAATATTAAGGCCTATTCTATACCTACAGTAATTAAGATAGTGTGGTATTGGTGGATGGATAGAAAATAGATCAATGGAACTGAAAAGGAAACCCAGAAATAGACCTACACAAATATGCCCAATTGATTTTGACAAAGGTGCCAAATCAATACAGTGGATAAAAGATAATCTTTTCAACAATAGTGCTGGAGAAATTAGATTTCCATAGACAAAAAAAATTTGGCAAAAAAGCACAAAATACTTCAAACTAAACCTCACACTTTATACAAAAATTAACTTAAGATGGATCATAAACATAAAAGTATAAAACTTAGGAAAAATGCATTGGAAAAAAATCCTTGGGATCTAAGGCTGAGCAAAAATTTCTTGGACCTGACATGAAATAATGATCCTTAAAAATAAAAACTGATAAATTGGGCCTCATCAAAAATAGAAACTTTTGCTCTGTGAAAGACCCTCATTAGAGCATGAAAAGACAAATTACAGACTGGGAGAGAATATTTGCAAGCCACACATCTGACAAAGAACTAATAGGACTAGTGTGTAGTATATATAATGAATTATCAAAACTCACCAGTCAAAAAACAAAAAAATTCAAGTTAGAAAATGGGAAAATACATGAACAGACATTTCATTAAAGAAGATATATGAATGGCAAATAATCACATGAACAATATTCAGCATCATTAGCTATCAAGGATATGCAAATTAAAACTAAAACAAGCTATCACTACACACTTGTCAGAATGGCTAAAATAAAAAATCTTAGCACCACCAAATGCTGGTGAGGATGTGGAGAAACTGTATCACTCAAACATTGTTGTGGGAATGTAAAATGATACAGACACTCTGAAAAACAGTTTGTTAGTGTCTTTTAAAACTAAACATGCAATTGCTATGTAATCCAGCAATTGCACTTTTGGACTTTTGTCCCAGAGAAATAAAAATTTATGTTCATACAAAAACATTTGCATGAATGTTCATACAAGTTTTATTCATTATAGCCCAAACTGGAAGTAACAGGTGTCCTTCAATGGACGGATGGTTTAAAAAGTGGTGATACATACCATAGAACACTATGAGAAGTAAAAAAGGATAAACTATTGATACATGCAACCACTTGAAAGTGTCAAGGAATTATACTGAGTGAAAAAAATCAATCACAAGAGGTTACATTCTATATGGTACTATTTATATAGTATTTTTGAAATGAAAAAAATTATGGAAGTTAAGAACAGCTTACTGACTCCCAGATATAAGGATGGAGGAGCAGAAGGAAGAGATCCCGGTAGTGATAGAACTATTCTGTATCTTAACTGAGGTGGTAGATACACAAAACTACCCAGGTGATAAAATTGCATAAAACTAATTACACACACATACACACAAACCCAAATGAGCTCAAGTAAAACTGGGGAAATCTAAAGCAAGAAATACATAAATAAACCACTCTTAGCTCATGAGCCATATAAAAATAGACATATAAGGAAATTTGTTGGCGGGAAGTGTGAAGATTCAGGTTTCCATTAAGATTTCAATAAGATCACAATACCATGGAGGGATTTTAGATAAGACTTCCAAAGTCCAAAAGAGGCAATGGTTTAAGGTGGAAGACAATAGTACCAAACATGAAATCAAGGTGGTCATGGGAATGGCTTGGAGGAAACAAACTCTCCCTGCCATGTGCACCACTAATACTGAATGTGAGGAATTGAGGACGGTCGCAGGTAAGATTGGGAAGAATTTTTAGGGGGTGCTAACCAGAGCATCTTGGCCTCCCCAGCATCTCCAGCCCCCCATCGAGATATTGGGTTGGTACTTTGTGAGTTCTAATACCCTCATAGATAACACTGGCCACGGGGAGCACCATGCTGATCAAAGCAAGCTGAAAGAATGTGGCTTCTTGTCATTTTGGGAAGGGGTATATAGAGAGAGGACAGGACCCTAGGTAGACATCTGGGAGACTTCAAAATGGCTAATGTCATTAGGAAACCACGGGAGCTTAGCACACTTAGAAGGCCATGAAACCACAAGCAGCAAAAGGTGGAAAAGAAGAAGACTCCCTCTCAACCCAGGTCCAGAGGCCATGTCAAGGACAAATGATCCTACAAAATCTTTTTCCCCATTGACCAACCTTCCAAGACTCCTATCCTGCCTTTGCCTGGCACAGACCCCCTCCACAATTCATACCCCTCTCCATCGAGTTCCCCCTTCCTATTCAACCTACCTTCTCTTTCTCCAATACAATCTGGCATTTTACTCTATCTGTTGCTGGAGACACACAGGAGGGACCATTTCACATGAATTCAAGGGGGAAAATCCTTCCCCAGGACAATATCATCAAATAGGCAAAAGTGAGTGAGAAGGGCTGATTTCAGCTATTACCACAGTCTTATTAGGAGCCAGAGTCAAAAGCAGTCAGGCCAGGCCCAAAGGACCCTGCAGAATTACACCACTCCAAGATCTGTACAGGCAGGAAATGCAGAGTGAGTACCAGAGACCTCAGAGCTATCTATGGCTACACGTCCGGCTGTTAAGAAACAGCCAGCGGCATAGAGACTGACTCTGGCACAATGTGAAGTATCGATGGTGATGAAGAAAATAAAATCAATAAGGTCTGAGAGGTCCCTTAAAAATAATACAATGAGGCATTCTTCAGAGAGACCTATCATGTTGCATTAGCCCTGGAGATCATCCATAAAAGTGAGGAGTGAGAATGACAGAGAGTCTCAGGAGGCTGCTGAAACAGAAATTCCAGTCCTCCCACATCCACGAGAGGATAAAGTGGACATGCAACCTACTAGGGATAGAAAAATTTCCTTTTGGAGCAAGATTCTCCATCTATGGCAGACCAATTGAACAATTTCTTTACTTTGTACTCAGTATGCATTTTATATATGAGTGAAATCAGCTGGATTCAGCAATGTCTACATAGGCCTCTAACAGCCTTGAAGGCAGGGCCAGAGGAAAAATGGAGAAAGGAAAAGAAGAAGAAAGCAAAGATGTCCCAGGGAGGGTATTGTCATTATCAATCATTTTCCTGTGGACTGCTGAGCAGCTCTGGTCACTTGGGAGTAACTTAGGTTGGAAGTTGTAAGTCCCTGAGCTTTGTTGCCTTCCTGATCCTCTCTCTGACTACCAGGTTCTGAGTGAGAAGGATTGTTAGAGCTAAAAGAAGGTGGTCATTTGACCATATAAGCAGAAGCCTGACCGAATACTTTGCTTTGACCAGATTCTGAGTAGATTCCCCATTCTCACCATTCCCATGAATCGTTCCTCCCCTATAAAGCCCAGAATGGAATTTTCACTCAAAGTAATGTCCCACCAGCGAGCATATATTTATGGGTTAGAACAGTAATCCTCAAAAATTTGCTTTGTGTATCCCCAAAGAATATTGAAAAATGATGTTTGTTCTCACACAGTTTTAAGTCAACATCTAAAATTTATCATGAATTTAAATATTTACAAAGGATTTAATTTTTGGTTGATTGTAAGTACTAATATTTTTTAAAAACTGTTACATCAGTTAAATAAATATAACCAATGAAATCCATATACCTCAATAATTTGCTACTCATGATAGTCCACATTAAAAGGCACATAAACAAGCTCTACTTCATCAGGACTAAATTTACATTGTTCCCTTTTCTCCTGAGCTGGTATTTCCATTCCATAATCCCCACAGAATGTTATCTTAATATATTTATTCTTAAAAGTTTTATATTAATCACCCTATTTTCTCTAGTGTGGAGGTAAATAATAGAATTTGTTACACTGTGTAGCAGTTTGGCATTATTTATGAATTCCAAAAATAGATATTGGATTATGCTTGTAAACTGGTTTGTTCCTCTGGGCATGATTAAATTATGATTAGGGCTTTGATTGGGCCACATCAGTAGGGCATTGAGTCCCCACCCCATAGTGGGTGGGGACTCAAATAAAAGACATGGCAAAGGACAGAGTTGGAGTTTTTTGATGTTGGAGTTTTTGAATTGGAGCGCCAGGAAGTAAGCACACCGAGGAGCTTGGCTGTGAGGAAGAAGAGAAGACCCTGGGAAAAGAGACAGAGCTGTTCACCTGAGAGTTCACAGCTAGCCTTGTGGAGAGAGGCAAAGCCTAGAGAGCCTCATAGTCTACAGCTGACCTTGTGGAGGAAACGGGGAAACTGAGCCCAGAGAGAACGGAGCCCCAGGAAGAGAGGAACCTAAGAAGCCTGAACTCTTCGCAGATGTCAGCAGCCATCTTGTCCCAACACATGGCAATGGACTTTGTTGAGGGTAGAAATTTATGTTGTATGGCCTGGCAACTGTAAGCTTCTACCCCAAATAAATACCCTTTATAAAAGCCAACAGATTTCTGGTATTTTGCATCAGCACCCCTTTTGGCTGACTAATACACTCTGTGATCAGTTTCATTTGCTTTCTCAATTTCCAAGAAGTTAATCAGAAAAGCAGTACTGTTACTTATGAAATATTATACAGCTTACTCTTCTACTCAAAGACACCTTGTGTATGGAGCTATAGCTACTGGAAATTATAGTTTTAAAAATTTCATAAATTTGGAAATAGCACACTTTTAGTTTTGTGTGTGTGTGTATGTTAGGAGTGAACAAGGTCTATTTCAATTTCCCAGGTAGTTTCAAAGTACTTGAAGTGCCATGATAGAGGAACAGAGAGCAAAACATTTGAGAATCAGTATAGAAATAGATTAAATCATTTTTGGTCAAAAGTAATGACATTTATAATTTGTGCTTTTGATAGAAGCAGAATACACTATGATCATCTGAGAGAGAAGAGTTAATCCTTATAAATGAGGCTATTTCTAGAGGTTTCTATATATTGTTTCAGGAAATAATTCTGTCCTATACCAAGACAAAGGTAGATACTTTGCTTTTAAGAGTGTAGTTTGATTTACTTAGTGAAAATTAAAAGCAAAAAAAAAAAAGCAGGTATTAGACCATTAGTAACTGTGGGACTTACAAAAGGCAATTAGTTATTGTAATGAAGAACATTATTTGGGATATACTTCATAATATATTCCTGTTAACCTAATTCTAATAAGTACATGGTAGGAATAAGTAAATGGACAGAGAAATGATTGACAAAAGACTGCAAGCAAAAACATGCACCTAAGGAAAAAACATTGAATATGCATTTATATTATCAAGTAATCTTTTGTAGAAAGTTAATGAAAATATTTCTCTTATGCAATTTAATGAATGTTCAAGAAAATATAAAACATGGACTTGCCTCAATATATGGAAACTTTACTCAAAGACAACATGTGGATCCAGATCTATGAGACATAAATATGAAACTTCTCACCTTTCCTTGAAATCATATAAATTATACAAACACTATTCAGATATTTTAGTTAAGGAGCATACACTTTGAATTCTTTCTCATTATTAGTAGCGAGAATGCAGTGAGGATACCCTTCTTTATAGATTTATAATCCTCACAGTATTTTTAAAGAAATATTGAATATTCTGATTTAAAAGAAGGAAGGAAGGAAAGGAAGAAAGGAGGGAAGCATGGAGCCTTGCCATGACTTTGCAAACTGTTTAAAATAAAGCATTACTGGCTACTCATTTGCTTTGCCTGCCTTGCTCAGAACTCCCACTCATGAGCAATAAAGTCTTTGACAGTATTCAATAAATGAAAGAGGCAATTATGACTCCAACCATCTCACTGTACAGCATATCTCATTTCACAACATCTCAACCAGTTATAAGCACATTCCTAAGTCATGCTTAACAATAAATGGAAAATGGCTTTGAATTCCTTTGCAAAAATTTTGCCTAGCCACAGACATCTGGACACTATAGGCCAGGCACACAACCCCATGAAATCAGCACCCCATTGGTGGGCTTTACCTTGGAATATATGATAACCTATCTCCCCAGTGTAACAAACTTAGACTCATTTATAATTTCCCTACACATGATTCTTCTACCCTTTTTATTCAAACCTATAATTAGCACTATATCTGTTAAATATATGTCCTACAGACTTAAAATCTTTGGTCTGTTCATATGCCAGTTGAGCCCTAAATCCCAGCAGAGCTGCAGCCAACACCTACTCCTCAGTTCACCAGACTCACCCAGGACAACTAACAAAAGAATGTTGATGGACAATGACCATCCCAAAAAAACAGAGAGTATCTACAACTGCAAGCAAGGCAGTTCCATCCATCTGCCCCATTAGATCGAAGGCCCCTGTCAATCAGAATCAGAGCGGGCATCACCATCCCCAAATCCTCAAGATTGAACAAACATAAGGGAGGAATACAACCATGGACCAAAGTAGATTTATGATTATTGTAGTAACAGAAGAACTTGTAACATTGGTATAAAGATCGTGGTCACCAGAGGTTCTGAGGGGAGGGAGAGGGAAGAATAGGTGCAACATGGAGGAATTTTGGGGACATGGGAATAGTTCTGCATGATATTGCAATGATGGATACCAGCTATTATACATTTAGTCAAAACCTATAAAATTGTACAGTGCAAAGTGTAAACCATAATGTAAACTATAGACCAAGGTTAGTAGCAATGCTTCAATATGTTTATCAATTGTAACAAATTTACCACACTAATATAAGATGTTATTAATAAGGGAAAATGTGAGAAAGGGAGGGGTAGGTTATATGGGGATGGGAGTCCCTTATATTTTGACATAACTTTTCTATAGTCTAAAGCTTCTTTAAAAATAAAGTTACAAAAGAAAAAGTAGGGGGAAAAAGCGTGTCTAGCAAAGTTGCAAAGTTGTGAGCTGGGGACTAAGGTGAAGGGAAAGCCAGAGGAAGAAATAAAGGAAAGGTCATAAAGCAAAATTATATTAAGCAATATATTATTCACTTTAGCATGAATCCTGGTATTTCTTTAGAGAATAGCTGTAATAAACAACATTCTTCCTGAGAGTTACAACACCTGCTACTGATTTTTCCCTCCTCTCAAAATGGAAATCATCAGTAGAATTCTACAAACACATGAGGACTCTGGCTATTGCTTTTTGAGACAGCTGGGAAATGTGCGTTCAAGGTGTTTGTGAGCTCCCAGATGCTAGGCTGAATATGAGATAGTTGGGGAGAAAGACAAGGAGAGAGGCAGAGGCAGTAAGAGTGAGGCACAGAGAGACAGAGATCTGGAAAGGCAGAGAGAGAAAATAAAACCTAGATTCAGTTTCTCACAGAAATTTGGGTCGTTTGCTTAACTTGCTGCTTCTCTAGCCAGTATTCCCATATTTTGGATTGAATAGTGTCCTAGGAAGCCTTTTGCCCCAAGCACCATTTTGCGCTTAATTGTTAAACTCAAATGAAATGGTAAAGAAATATAATCATCTGAATATGGGGTTTGGACGCCAATTTGTCATTCATAGAAACTTTGAAGGCTTAGATAAGTCTTTTGAGCCCTGCCCCAACCCCTCTTCCAGTCTTTTTGTGATCCTCAAGTATATATGTATATTTGAACTTAATAGTTTGAGGGCATGTACAGGTATTTGCAGGAAGTTTCAAAGTGAAATTGTCTTCCCATTGTTCTGATTCACCTTCAGCGAGCAATCTTTCTCAGACTCCTTTTTTTAATTTTTTAAAACAAATCAAATTATTGACACATATTAATAAAGCATACAATTCATCCAAAGTGTACAATCAATGGTATTTGGTAAAATCACATAGTTGTGCATTCATCACTTCAATCATTATTAGAGCATTTTCATTATTTCAATAATAATAATTAACAAAAATAGACAAGAGAACAAGAAAATTCTTCACCTCTCGATCTCTCAGACTCTTTTGCTGGGTTTTTCTTTTCTACTCCAAATCTTAATGTTGTATTGCCCCAGAACTCAATCTTATTCTTTAACCCCATTCTTCTCAGGGGATCTTCTTCAGCCCGAGGCTTTAAATACCATCCATATGCTAATTAATATCACCTTTACATCTCTGGTGTTGACCTTTCCATGAATTTTCATCTTACTTGAGCCCCTGTAAGTGCTAGAAGTAGATTATACTAACTAAGAAGAGGATGTCGGGTTGCAGTGAGGAAGCATTTCTATGTAAGCATTTCTGATAAATTGCAGAAGAAGAAAAAATCTAAATCACCAGAGTCTTAGCAGTTTTATTTCCTTTTAATTTTAAATAAATATCTAGTTTAGTACTTAATTTTTATTTGTTTTCTTTATCTTAAAAATAGTCCCCCAATTTTATAAACCTAAAGTTCATAAACAAAAAATAAAATGTATTTGCCCCTGCCTCTGTCTATTTCTCTAACCATAGCTCAGACCACTCCTCACCTTACTGAGGGCTCCAGCTACTTTGGCCCTTATTTTGCTTCTGGTTTAGCCAAGCTCCTTCTTACCTCAGGGTCATTGTATATCCTGTTCCCTCACCTGAAATGCTCTGCCCCTCTATTCTTTGCAGGACTCACTTCCACTCCACATTCAGATCTCAGCTATAATATAATATCCCTTCTAAAGCAGCCTCCAGCTCATACTTTCAACCCAAGCTTCTCTGTCAAGTCATCTTGTTTGTTTCCCTTATAACACATACCACTTGCTGAAATTACCTTGTTTCAGTTTTTGTGATCTATGTCCCTCCTCTGCCATGAACCCCACACTCTCACCTTCACCTAGGCTTTGTAATTACAGGGATCTTTTTTCAATCATGAATCCCTGATGCCTAAAACAGCAGTGAATTGCCCAGTGGACAATGGATACTTAAATGTTTCACATCTGAATTTCTGATATGATTTCCACATTTTCCCATATAAATGGCCTTATCCTAGGAGTGTTTATTGGCAAAATGTATTCAGGATTTTGTTGCTATGGTTTCTGAATTTTGATCTGCTTAGATAAGTCAATTTGCATGCTGCTGGACTGTGTTAGAAACTAAAGGCATAGGCCCCACAGACCACATATTCTACCTTTTGGGGACACAAAATCATAAAGTGGCTATTATTTAAGGTATGCCCAAACTTAAATTCTTTGACTGCAAAGTAAGTACCTTGGTCTGAGGCAATATTAGGTAGAGTTTCATTTCTATAAATTAGATGCCCTGTGAGCACTTGTATGTTAATATCAACTCAGACTCCACCAGCAGAAAGGCAAACTTATACTCAAAATGCTTCAATATGTTTATCAATTGCATGCCATTCCCAATTAGAATGAAGTGCTACTTCTTCCAAGGAATCTGATGTAGCGCACCAAGTGAATGGTTGCTCTTCTTGAGGAGACAGTGCCATTGGAGACACAATGTGAGTCTCTGATTCTGATAGTTCACATATGCAGCAAGAGCAGTCACTAAGTCAGCCTTCTTAAGAGGAAGCCACCGCAGCTGGGCCCATGAATCTTCTCCTTCTTTGACTCCATCTCTCTGCTCTCAGGCCCATTGCACAAGCACTGGGCTGGCTGACCACATAAGGGGATGGCTTTCATCCACGGCAAGAGTCTTCCTGTCTACTTGGTTGTTTGGTGCCTCTTATGCAGTGGATACTCTTTGATGGCAATTAATATGCAATAAAAGTATCCTTATATTTTGGGACATTCCCATAGGTCTATCCACATGCTTCTTCTTCACATCTCTTTGATTTTCCTATAATGTTCCTTTCAGGCCTTTGACCAGTTAGCCAAACCATCTGCCACTGCCCAGGAGTCTGGATATATTCTTATCTCAGGTCACTTCTCTCGCCACACACCAAATGGATAATCAGATGTGTCACCTAAAACTCTTCCCACTGGAAGGAATTCCTCTCATCAATGTCTTTCAGCACCATCGCTGAAAGAGGCTACAGTGCAGCAGCAGTCCAGCTCTGACTCACACCAGTATTCCTAGTTAATCCAGTCCAAGTGACCCAGGCCCATTTCCCCCTCCTTGGTCAGCTGCTCTAGGGAAGCCCCAGAAGTCATCGTTGTTGACCTGAAGGACAAGCATGGGTGTAACAGAAGTAGGAGACATGGGGTTCTAGGGCTCCTCTTTGTGTAGCTTATGTGTGCCCTTGGACCCAATCAGGCTTAATCCCAGATGTAGCATTTTCATCACATGATGACGGCTATACCCACCTGGATCATGGGAACCATCAGCTTTTAATGCTATTTAAAGACATGAAACTGGATGAGTGTAAATAGAAAAAGGTCCAAAGACATATTCCAGCAACACTCAAATATCTAGAGATCAAGGAAATCTTTGCTGAGATGATGGTTCAGCAAAGACAGCTAAGAATTGTTTGAGTAGATAGGAAGAGAACCAAGAAAGAGTGGCTTCCTAGAGGCCAACTGAAGAAAATTTTTCAAAAAATGAAGGTGATCAACTGTGTTAAGTGGTGCTGGTAAGGAAGATAAAAATTAGGAATTGACCTTTAGATTTAGCACATGCTGCTCACTAACAGCCATAGCAATAGCAACTTTTTGGAGGATGAGAGCAGAAGCCCAATTGGTGTGCGTAGGAGAGAATGTGCAAGAAAAACTGGAGGCAGAAAGTTTAAACATCTCTTTCTAATAGTGTTACTTTAAAGGGGAGCTGAGAGATAGGGTTAGTAGTAAGTGGTTATATTATATAATTTAACATTCTCTTTTTTTTCCTTCCCTTGGCTGAGAAAACATCCTCCCCATCACTGAGCCTAGCAATGTGCCTTCAGATACACTCCTTTGAGTAAGCATTGCCTTTTTCAGGTATCTACTTTTATATTGCAAGTATAAGGAAAATTTACTCCTTTATTTTCATAAAATGAAATCAGTTGCTCATGTTCCTTTGAAGAGAGTTTTCTGTGTATGTGTATCTGTGTATTTAACAACCCATACTGCCAGGTCCTATGGATCCCACTTATAAATTACCCCAATTCAAACTGCTTTTAAGTCTTCCTGGATTTGTTTTTGGTGGTTGGATAATAATTTCCACTCCTGAAGCATTCTGGCAGTCAGCCCCAACCTGAGTACCCTCCACAGCATCCTGCTTAACTAACTGTCTTTCTTCAGTGCATTGTCTTCTTTTTTTTTTATCATGTATTTAATTTAAAAAAAATATTTTTATTGAAGTATGTCATTCATAATGAATATACATAAGCAATAAGTGTTTATAAAAGTTGTGAACTTACAAATTAGACATATATAATATCATACAGGACCCCATAAAATCACCCCTCCACCAATACCTTGCATTTTTGTGATACATTTATTACAAACTATGCAAGAGCATCATCAAAATATTACTATTAACTATTATCCATATCTTACATTTGATGTATTTCTTCTTATATCAGCAACTCTCCCAGTGCACTCTGAAGCTTCAGATCAATGCCCTTTCTCAGACCCAATGGCACATTTTACTTTATCACTGAATCAGAAGACATATGGGAATAAAAGATTACTTGTTATTATACATCTTTGTATACCGAGCTTTTTGCACACTACCATATAAGGGCATTGGCACATAAAGGCAATGAAAAAATTTGTAAAATACATGAATGAAACTGCATCAAAATGCTTACTTACCTTTTTTATCACCTTGCCAATCAGCAAGTTGGTGTAGCCCTTTTGAGTGCTAAAAATGACTTAACATTAATGATGAATTGCTGTTGGTTAAGAAGAATTAGGCAAATTAGATAATAAGTATCATGGAATCACATCTGAAGCTTTTCTGGCAATCCTAAACACCCTTCTTAGAAAATAATAGGTTTCTATAAAGCCCTTATTGCCCAGATCTGATTTACAATAGGGAATGGGAAGAGCATGGGTTTCATTTCATCACCCACCATCATTTGCTAAATTTCAATTCAATTCAATCCCTTGAGGTGGACCTAAAGGCTCTGCCCTACCCTTCTGGGTTAAGAAAGTTATGGCAGTGTTGGGGGGGGGCACAATCCCCCTTGAAAACTGCATGTTGGGCTTCCCAGGGACTCTTTGTCCTTTCTATGTTAACCAGATTTTCAAGTGGGCTATTTCAAACCTACACATTCAGCTGAAGCCAGAGTTAATCTAAGTTTGTTCAGATCCTGACAAAGTCAACTGGACAGAGAAGTCTGACTTTTCATTTAGTGCACAGTTAAAGCTGGACCCTGCTTCATTATTATATGTAGTACATACAAGTGGTTCAGCATAAGAAAGGCAAAACTTACATACAATTTTTGGTTCCATAGGACCTTCTCAGCAGAGCAGAGATGGGTAAAAGACTTCTAGAGCAGTCTCCTGCACAGGGTCAATGAGTTCTATTGGCACAGATCAGACGATTAATGCAGAACCCTTCATTGGAATTACTGGAGTGATCTGGAGGAATGAGCATATATTTTGATAGATACTAGCCATCTTCTAAGTGTGATTAAAGCTTGCATCAATTAATGCCTGTTCTTGCCATTATATCAATCTTATTTTCAAAAAGAAATCAAATTGCATCATCCTAATTCCAGCAAAGCCTCAAAAATGCCTCTGATGAACAAAAGTACTAAAAAATTAACATATGTAGTTTATTTTAAAAAACAACACCTATGTCAAAGGAACATGATGAAATTCTGTATGTTACACCTCTTGTTATCAAAAGAATCAAATGGTCTGTATTCAGATTCTGTGAGTACAATTTAGGTAATAACTAATATTGGATGATAATAGTTATACATCTTGACACAACTTCCCCCTGAAATCTCCACAGATAAGTCTACCTGGCTATCTTTAATTCATCTTTGTTCCCAGCTCAGACATTTTGCTCTCTTTCTCTATAATCCCATTGTACTTTGCACTTAACACCATTAAGTTTATTACATTTATGGGTTAAAATTATGACCTTCATTTATTTATCTCTCTGTCCCCATACTGGACTTCCAGTTTCTTGAGTACAGAGAGTATGTTCTTTACCAGTTTATCCCAAGACCCTAATAGAGTGTCTGGCACAAAAAAATAACTTGAGTTTAAATGTTTGTTAAATTGCAAAGCACTTCTATGTCCTTTATTTCATTTCAGACTTGTAACAATCCCATGAGACAGGTATTATTATCCTCATTTAAGAATTGAGAAAATTAAGGCTTAGAGAGATTAAGCAATTGCGACAAGGGTACGCAGTTAATAAATGCCATAAATTTAACTGCAGCCTAGATCTTCTAAATATGCCACAGTTTGCCATTTGAGATGCCATTTCTCTCTCAACTGAGGAAATGACCGTTATCACCACTTTGTGGGTCAAGAAAGCAGACCCTGAAACTCTGCCAGGTAATTCAGTTCTCATCTCTGGCAGCAAAAGGAAACAAGGATAGGAAACCAGCATTACTATTCTGCCTGATAGGCAATTCATTTGCACACCATAAACACCATGTGTTCCTTGATCAAATGAGCCTTGCGAACAAGATGTACATGGACCAACACACCAGTCTAACCCTCTTCACAGTTGGAAGTAACAGAACTTAGCATTGTGCTGAACATAAAAGAAGCATTTATAAGAAGTGTTGCTTCCTTTTTCTTTTTGCTCAGAACACTTAGGAAAATACAGTCATATGCTCGTGATTACATCTCAATCCCACAAGTATACACATTCTTTTGTTCTCATCCTTACCAATTCCACTTTCATATTCTTTGTCTCTTATCTCAACTGGGCAGGAGGGACCCCATCCTGAATCTAAAAACCCCTGAAACTAGCTTCTGAACCCCTTTGGTTTTTTCTTGAGAACTAGATTTAGAAGACTGGTAGATCTTATTCTGTTGGGGGATTCCGAGGGGTCCTGAAATACTCAGGGCATAGGGAGCATTTGTTTTTTATCTAAACCACCTGGGATCCTTCCTAGGTGAGTTGGAGCCCCCTGAGGTCCTTCAGAGCCCCAGGACCCATTTGCATCCACCCTTCCCTCAACTACTCTACCCTGTCTACCCTTCCTGCAGTTCCTGACACCCCTCCTCTATAGTACTGTATCCTGTACTAACATAACAACAGTCCAAAGAGCTCAGTCAGATCACTTCTTTTAAGGTCAGCAAGAAAAAAAAAAATAGGACACACATGGTCTCACTAAAACTCCATTTTCAATGAAAGAATGGTCCCACAGTTGTTTCCTTGGCAACTATTTTGGAAATTAAGACTTGACTCACTTCTAATCTACAGAATTGGTTTAGTTTTGGGGTCAGAAAATTATCAATGGATTTGATATCTGATTTTCAAACTATAAGAGCCCTGAGATATTAGTTATCTTTTTGTAATAAGAATGCAATGAAAATTGGCAAATATTAGCCAGAATCTGGGAACAAGAAAAGGCCAAGGAGCAATAAGATGTCTAACCCTAGAGAGAATAAGAGATAATCCTGACAATGATGCTGTTTTTCTAAAGACACCTTGAAAAAAAGCTTTGAAGGAATCTGAGAGTCCACTAGAATAATAAGTTAAATTATAATTTTTAAAATGGAAAGATTTAAAAATTGACCAAGAATGTGAATGGTGAATGGTGGAAGAAAGCCAAGAAGTCTGTGAAGACTTTCTTCCCAAATAACCTAAAGGTAATGTGATTCAGAATAAAAGTAGAATACCACTATAATATCTTGAAAAGGATGAGTGTATTTTATTGTGCCTAGTTTATAGGGTCCTCTTACTCCCTCGGCTGGTTTTAGGGAGTTAATTGGCCAATGCCTTGTACCATGAGGATATGATGCTCTTGCTTTCCTCAGCAGACAGGTCCAGAGCTGAGCTCCTATCCTCAGAAGGCTGTTTATTCAGATTACTGAGTGTTCCTAAACTCCCAGAACAGGACAGGGAAAACAGAAATAAACGTCAAAGGATTCACCAGCCTCAGAACCTGGTAGAGATTCAATAAATATTTATTGAATGAAGGTCTGACTGAATGTAGAAGGGCAAGGAATCCTCATTCTATTGATAATTGACAGTTCTTTTCTCTCTTAGAAGGAAGATTTAACTAGCTGGTACTTGAATATTGATCATCACTGAACTTAGTACCAGAATAGGTAGAATTGTGGTCTCCCAAGGGATATGTTCAAGTCCTAAGTCTCAGAACCAATGATCGTAAACTTATTTGGAAAAAGTATCTTTGCAGATCCTTAAGTGAATGATCTCAAGATCCTCCCGGATTAACTGGGTGAGCCCTAAATCCAATAAGGGTCCTTATAAGAAGAAGAAAAGGCATAGACACGCAGAGGGGACATCTAGGTGATGGCAGAGGCAGAGATTGGAGTGACACAAACCAAGGAGCAACAAGGTTTGCCAGCAGCCACCAGAAGCGAAGAGAGAGGCATGGGACGGATTCTCCCTCAGAACCTCCAGAGGGAATCCAACCCTGATGACACCTTGATATTGTCATCTGGCTTCCAGAACTGTGAAAGAATAAATTTCTATTGTTTGAAGCCATCAGACTTGTGGTAATTTGTTATAGCAGCCCTAGGAAGCCAATACAGTACCCAATTTTAGTACTAATTCTATTACTTTCTATTACCTTCATCACATGCATATTTGTTTCACAAGCTAGACAATGAATACCTCAACAACAGAGATTGCTTACATTCAATACAAAACATTCACTGTGCACCTGCTATGTGTCCTGCATTTTGCTAGTCACCAGTGAAAACAAAAAGTCTACCCTTGTACTCATTACATTTTAATAAACAGAGAAGTAAACAGAAAATATCATTATAATAGCAGTAGGAGCAGTATGCAATACAAACCAAAGGAGAAAAATCTAGACCAACAACTCCTTCAGTCATGTTTCTCCCATGAAAACACTTTTTGGAATTCAATAAATGGTAAGTGAATGAAGGATAAATGAATCAGTGTTGGATTGAAATAAGCCATGCCTCTATGCAAATATGGTTTAGGTCAGTCTTTCTTGAGGAATACTGGGGACTCCCATTTGAAAGAAGTTTGGTTCAGAGGTCTCAGGTAGTTAAGACTTTGCTCTGGAAGAATTCCAAGCTAGGCCATTGGCAGTACTTCTGGGTAAGAGGCATTGTTCCACCCTAAGACCCAAGGTAGCAAAGTAAGGCAGACTTGTCCTCAAGGAAACCTAGAGGTCCATCAGGCCCTTGCCATTCCAGGGAAGAATGCAAAGCTGAATCTGTCTAGAGAATACTTTGCCATTTACAGCTCAGGAAGGCACAGGGGAATAATATTATTTTCTCTGAAGTCCTACCAGTTAAATGGGTGGGCTTGTGTTCAAGTCCTGGGTACAAACCACACATTGAGAACCACTTTGAGAAAATGAAAGGATCCCATGAAAGTAAAGGTGGGAAATGGAGTCTGACTTCTGTAAATATGCCATTTACCTTGTCTTTTAATTGGGCAGCGGGGACAGAGAGCAGAGAGCAGATCAGTGGTCTTCACATTTGCTAGCCCCTCCTAATAAATCTGAGCAGATATCTTGGGGTTCAGCCAACCTCACCTCCAATTCCTTTTCTGAGACCATAAAATCAATGCTACACAATCAACAGCACAATATTAGAATATTGCCTCAGGAAATTGCTGGTTGACTGAAAATGCATCCCATCCTTGGAACTGTAATTATGACTCAGAAAAGAAAGCCGGTTCTAGAAAACTCTCCTGAATCACTCCCCCGCCCTGTGCTCAACCTAAGCTCTTATTCTATTCTGCTCTCTGATGATCTAAGCCCATTTATCCACTTCCCATCTTGACACATGTTCTAACTTCTTTGTCACATTCCTCTTTGAGTCTGTGGTCTTTTGGTTCTCCCTTACTTTTTATCTCTGCTTGCTCCCACAGTTTTGGTGGCCTCTCCTTCCTCTACTCTTGCCAAGCTTTTGTCTTGACTCAAAACTTAGAAGGGAGGTCTGGGGAAGCAGGAACCACATAAATGCTTCCATAGCAGTCTATTGGCAGGAGTCAGACCTTCAGGCTTTCAGAATTCATGGCATAGTAGAATTAGCATAGACTCTCAGATATAGGGCCTGGGTTCAAGGCCACACTGAATTAATAGCAGTGTGGCCTTGGGCAGGTCAATCTCATTGAGCTACAGTGTCCTTGTGTGTCACATAGCAATGACATCATGATAATACTAGGTCCAGAGGGCTTCTCTAAGGCATTATAAAACAAGATGCATAAATATTCTTTATAAACAACATTCATTGTTATTTGTTGGTACTCTGATCAGCCTGAAGTAGAGCTTATGGAAACAAAATTTTGCAAGTCTGGTGTTGGCATAGAAGAGCAGGTAGGATGTCTCTCACCTGGTATCTGGTGAATTTAAGTGAGGATAAAGTGGATACATTGAGCAGAGGAATTAACCCTACACTGAAGTGTGACTTCTGGAGCAACCCAGGAGAAACTTTTGTTAGAGCAACTAACAGAGAAGAACTAAGCAAAAGTTTTGGATCAACCACCAAGGAAAGGAGTAGAGTTGCAAACAGTGATCTTGGCCCAATTGCAGGCCAATGAAAGCCCTCCCCTGTGGGGCTGTGATCTCATTATATCCATCTGATCATGGAGAGCAGAGATACCAGCATTGAGAAGCCAAAAGCCAAGAGCTCTGTGGTGGTAGGTAAATGAGTACCAATTAGCAGGAAGGGATTCAGGGCAGTTAATGGGCTGGTGTCTCAAGAGCAAACATCTGTACTCATCCTGCCTGTCACAGCCAACAGTATCAATCATTCATTTCAGGGGCTCCAATTCACCATCAAATCAGAAAAATAATTAACATGATGATGTTGCTGCTGATGAAAATACACTGGCAGGTTTGGATGATTTCTTCTAAATTTGCCTCTATTAAGTTCACATGTGTGGCAAGGCAGTTGGTGCCTCATATCAGTTACAGCATATGGATTTTGGGAAGTGGAGTATGGCAAAAAAGGGGGGGGGGGGGCAGAGGCTCCATTGTAAATGTGCTTTGTAAGCAATCCTAAATCATCAAGGATAATTATTTCCCCTGGGGAATGCACACACACATGCACTCAAACACACCTTAAAACATACAAGCTCTCTCTTTGCTCCCCTATGGCTTAAAGGGGAAAAAAAGACCAAACAGAATTGCATCTTTAACCTCTCTTCTCAGAATGAATGTATCAAAGCACTATTTTTCCCTATTGCCTACTTGATTCAAAATTTCAAGAAAGTGCCATGGGGGCGGGGGAGACTAAGCACAAAATAAGAGATTCCATTTTCATAATGGTTATATACCTTCCACACTAAAGCTTAGATGTTTGAATAACCAACCACTATTTCACTTTGGACTTTTGCTGATGTCTTTTCCCTGGACCTTCTCCACCAGGACCTTCTCTGGGTGACTGGCAGTATTTTCATTAAGGCCGGAAACATCTATTTGTCCCACAGCAAAGGGAAGGGCTAAATTTGATGTTTGATAATAAGAATAATTTACTTGTCTCCACTCAAAAGACCAAATGGTTTCTACACTATCAGTCCCTGAACAAGAGGTATCAGGCCATAAATTTCTTGAGGAGAATCCTGATGACCTTGGTGGGATTCATGCCCATGTAGCTGAAAGTGACACAAAAAAAGACTCTGATTTTGATTATTGCTTTTACTATGTTTCTGAGGCCCTCAGCCCCAGACATAATAGAAAATCTATTCACTTATAGGCCCAAACATCCTCCTATTCAGTGTGTGTAAATTAAAAATCAGTATCATTCATAATAAAGGCTCCTGCTTTTTTACTGAAAGCTTAACATATGCCTAACACTATGCTGTCATTGTACATGCATCATCTCCTTAAATCTTCACACAAACCCCTGCAAGTAAATATGTTTACACAGCAGAGAAAAGAGGCTCCAATAAGCAACTGTCATCCTGCCACACAGCTAGCAACGAGCAGAGACAAAATTTGAATGCACGAATTTCCAACTTCAAAGCCTGTGTTCCTAATATCATACAATCTCACCTATGAATGCACTTACTAATAATTTTCAGTCATATATAATGTAAAAACAGTCAAAAATTAAAAGTATGAGGAGATTGAGTTGCAGTTGTGATGATGGCACTATGACCCTGTTAGCTCCAAAATCCCATGATGGTGGTCAGCAGCCCCAGAAAAGAGAGGTCTGAGTATGAAAATGAAACCCTTGGAAAGATACTGGACAGGAGAACAAAACACAGTGCCTTTAGCAGTACAGGGGCAGCTTGGTACCAGGCACCTTATTTTGCCCTAGTCATTTCATCTAGAGGGATGGCTCCCAACTAGGGGTTAAATTTCCTGAGTACTTAAGATGGGTAGACCAACTTTGGTGGAGCTTGTCCCAGATTCCAGAACATCACCATCTGCTCCCATGTATTTAGACCCCAGCAAGCCTATTATCCAAGGAACTACTAACTTTCCCCCTAAGAGCCTGGATACTTTGATATATTGACTGAAATTGCATCTCATAATTGAGCAAAGGCAAAGGAGTGATGACTGAAGATGGAAGCCCATATCCATATTACTTATATTCTTTAAATATCTGGAGCATATTTTTATAACAAAGATGCTATCAGCACATGGTTTATGTGTATATGTTGTTGAGGGGGGTGGAGGGTGAGGGACAAAGCAGGATTTGACTAGTACCAGTATTATACTGTGAACAGGCTCAACTAGTACCCACTGGAGAAATGCTAAGGCATGGCTACATGCAGAGACTGAAGAATGAAGTGTATATAACCAGTTTGTGCCAACCCCTAATCTCCCCACTTGCTGATAGAAATATCAGCCAAATGACTCTCTGTTGACCTAGTATTTGAGAAGGAGGTATTAGGTGTCAGCAATTCCTAAAAAGAGGTCACTATTAAAGATGATGAAAGGCAGCTGGTTGAGCCATTAACCATGAAGGTTTCAAAGCCTCGGTATTAATATAAAGCCTAGTGATCGTTTCAAATATAACCCAGAAGTCCAGAAAAGACCAAACAGTCTCTGATAAGAAGGCTCTTGTTGAGGCGATACAATCACAAAATAAAAGGGTATTATGAGTTGAATCGTGTCCCTACCAAAGATATGTTGATGTCCTAATCCCCAGTACTTCAGAGGGTGCCCTTATTTGGAAATAGGGTCCTTACAGATGGAATTAGGCAAGTTAAAATGAGGTCATTCTGGAGTAGGGTGGGCCCTTCATTCAATATGACTCGTGTCCTTATAAGAAGTGAGAGCTGACACAGACAGACATGGGGAAGGAGGCCATGTTGAACACAGAGGTAGAGATTTGAGTCAGGCTACCACGTAGCAAGGAAGCCAAGGATTGCTTCCTGAAGCCGGGAGACAGGCATGGAACAGATTCTTCCTACAGACTTCAGAGGGAGCAGGGCCATGCTGATCTTGGACTTCTAGCCTCCAGAAGGGTGAGGCAATGAATTCCTATTGCTGTAAGCATCCACTTTGTGGTGCTTTGCTGTAGCAGCCCTGGGGATCTAAGAATGAGAATAGATTTTACCTATTACCACTGTTACCTAAGCAGCTAACAGAAGACACTTCCAAACCTTTCTCTTTAAGCATTTCAGAGCAGTTGATGGCAGGAAGGTCTGATTATTACTCTGCAGTGGAGAGGGAAACTGAGGCCCAGAATTCTAAAATAATAGGCCCTGCATCTCTTGGTAACTAAACAACGTTTCTGTAAACTGATCCGTACAACATGTAGGATGTGTAGTATCTATGAGAAGCAACCTTGATTTTGAAAATAAAGAGAGCTTGAAGAAAAACATAATTTGGCTTTTGAAGAACATCAGATAATCTTTGAACTCACTTTATATGCTGAATAAACCTCAGATGGCAGTGCCAATGGATGGGAATGGAGAAGATCCTCTCATTCTGATCTGTGCCCCAGTTCTCTGGCATCAACCACACCAGCTGCCAAACGTTAGTTTTTTTTCTGGGATCCTGACATCAGAAAAATAGTGTCATAGGAAAAAAGTCAAGATGAGAAAATAAGAAAATGACTGGAATCTTTGAATATAGAAAGGCCACTTATCTCTTGATGACAAGAAAAAGAGACCAAGAGAATGGAGTGATTTTTCCAGAGCCACGTAGTTAATTAGTGGCAAAGGCAAATAGCAGCCTGGAACTCCCCAATCCCCAGTCGCCACTCTACCCATCACTGCTGAGGGTTTTCTAGTGAAGACAAGTTATAGAATGACTCAGAATTCATCCTCCATGGGTGATAGGACAATTACTCCTTGCACATCCACCAGGTCTCTGTTCATGAATGAACAATTTCTCAAAATTGTTCATTTTTCTCTCTACTCTGCTCCAAACCACCAAATTAGGCAAGTGGAACTGTTTCCTCTGCCTGACCTGACAGCCCATGGCTTCACAGCAATGCCTGGAAGTCCTCTTGGGAGAAGCTGCTTGGAGATGGGGACTTGATGGGATGGACTTGGCCAAGTGGGGGCAGGGGGGGGGTGCAGGAGGCAGGTCTCCTGGGATGTTTGTGGACTCGGGATTTATAACGTGTTGTTTTTGTATTGCTATTGTTTTCCAAAGTCCTAACCCTTAGGTCACTAAATAGTGGTTATGTCCTCCTGTGTTCAAATAAGGGCAACCGCAGCTGGGCAGTGCTTGCCAGAGAAAGGTCCTTATCACCAGAAAAGGGAGGGGCTGTGTCTAAACTGGAATGTGGGAGGTTTGAACATTTTATATTTGTCACTATCTCCTGTAATCTCTGTGGAACCATAAAAATGTGGAAGTTTGGATTCTCTGCTATCTTTTTTTGTATTTGCAGTACAAACTCCCCTTGCTAGTGTGGATTTTTCGGTCTTTTTCTCTCTGCTCCACACAAGAGCCCTGAATCCAAGATCTGGTTCAAGGACTTTCTCCATCCCATCGCCAGCTCTTGTAAGGTAATGGTGATTTGAGTAAGAATCGAATCTGCAGAGCCTCTCCGAGCCCCCAAACACACACACACACACACACACACATGCATGTGTGAGCACACCCATAAATGCTGCTTTCCACCCGAGGGCTCTTTGTGGGCAAGTCAGTAACCCATCACTGTGACAGCCTCTGCATCCCAAAATCTCCCAACACACCAGCTGCTTCCAGGAAAAAAGCAAAAAGAACACTGCTTGCCTTTGGTAATTGCGCCCCATTCAGGCACCTGTCTTCCTACTAGACTTCAGGAGCTGGCGTGGCTCCCTGCTATCATCACATTGGCCGGGTGGCTTCTCTCTCCCGGGTAGGCTGCTTTGACGTGGCACATGACTTTGAAGCAATTTGCTTTGCACCTTCTCCTCTTTTTTGGGTAGGAATGGAACATTGCTGGGCTACAGCTTCAAGCGGATTCTGCCTAGGTTCTCTCAACCTGGGCATGTGTTTGTGTCCCTTGGGAAGTTCCCAACAAGCTACCTTGATAGCCTTCTAGGGTAAAAGGAGTGCCCTGGAGATCACAGTTACAGAGGCCCAGGGAAAATGAGTCCTCATGTATGCCTTTCATTTCACTGAAGAGGTCTTTTTCCTGATGTGATGAATATGCTTTAAAAAAAAAAAAATTGCTACAAACCTGTAGCTTGTCAGCCTGGCAAAGTATTAGGGAAAACCTCTCCTCACTCCCAGGAAAGCTGGTGCTCAAATCTTAGCTGTTTTTCCAAACACTTGACATCAACTTCCTCTTGGAATGTATTCTGTCTCAAAGAGAAGGAAAAAATAAATCAAATAGTTTATTGCTTATAAGTTGATAGGAAAAGGCCTTCACATGATAAGCTTGGGCTTCTATTTTAAGTCTTCACTTTTCCAAATAAATCCACATAAACAAGGGTTTTGAAACCTAATTGAATCACTGCAAAGCTGTCCCATTCGTTGACTGTGTGGTTGAAGTGAAGGCTGCGGTTCCCGGAGCTGGATTCTGGGTTGCAGGGATAAAAAAATAAAATAGAACCTCTCCCTCTATCCTCAAATGGAGATGGGGACCATGGAGTGTTCCCTGAAGATGGTAGAGGAGCCTGGGGAAGCAGGATGACAGAGTGTTCCAGGTCTGCTTTCCTTTACAGATGCCATGGCCCAGCATGAAGTAGAAGGGACTGTGTTAGGTGTGCTAGTCCTTAGGACAAGGGAAGGGTTATGGGAAAGGATGAAATGGGGGTTATTGCAAAGCCTATAAAATTACATTTATGGAATGAGAGAATATCCCTTTTACTTCTGCCTGCCCATCCCCACGCCAAAAGAGTTTTAAAAAGTAGTTTTGGGGAGACTGATTTTGTTTAATCTCACAACGTGTGCACTGTAACAGCACTGAGAAGGAGCCTCTGGCCTTCACCCAGTTCACCTGAGTGATAGCTTCAATGTGGCCATCGCTCAGGTGATGGTTCCAAGATCTTTGCCTAAATCGGTCTTTCAGCTACGGCATTTTGAAGTGATACTAGATTTGAGCCCTCCCATCAAGGGTATATACTCTCCTTCTTATGTTCCAGGTGCTTTGTGTGCATTTTGTCTTCACCAGAATCTTGCAAAGCTTTGTTATCCCCATTTCATAGGTGAGGAAACTGAGACTCAGGCTTAGATAGGTTGCTTGCCTACAGTTACTCCATTAGTACTTGAGAGATCTTCAAGCTCAAACTTAAGGTTGTCTAGTTTCAAACTCATATTTTTACTACACCATAGAGCTTCCCAAATCATTGTGAAGATAAGACACACACACACACACAAAGCACTCCAGGAGCCTGGATACAAACTCAGGAGGAAATCATGAGGCAGTAGAGGGTAAAGATAGAGAAAACTTACTAAAGCCAGATAATAGAGTAAAATGCATAGAAGAAGGTCAGGGTGGGCTTCGTTCTTAAACATACATAGACGTGTACACACCTACACACACATGTACACACCTGCACACACATACACATAATTGAATAGCACAGGACAAATGTTCACCATTGAGGATCATCCGTAAAAGAAGAAACTGTGACTTTCCAAAGCATTTTAAAATCCTGCGGCAACATTTTAATCCTAGTCCCAAAATGAGAAAAAGGGGATTTGTCTCATCACGATAAAGAGATGGGGCCAATTTGTTTTATTTTGCTTTTTTTGCGGCCTGACAGTTGACATCTAGCAGTACCTGTAGGGCACATAAACATGATGAAAACCCATCACTCACCACACAAGAGGCTCTGTCAATAGAGAGGCATTAGTGGCAGAAATGTTCCTGGGCTGGCATAATTCTCAAATTGCTTAGACTGAGGTTGAGCCAACATTTGGACTCTGGAATGTGCTGTGTTGGGGATTTAATAGCTAGTTTGGAAGGCTTGTATTTTATTTCATATCATTTTTAATTATTCCATTTTCCAGATGTTTATTCAGAGATAATTTCCCAAGAAAGTGGGGGAACTCCCTTTGAAAACCAGGACGGTTCACACCTCTTTGGGCCAGGACTTTTAGACTAAACTAAACAAAAGAGGGGAGGGAAAAGGTGCTTACTATGTGTTTGAAGATTCCGCAGAAATCCTCTATACAAAAACAACCAAGGCGGGATCAGGAAACAAAGTATTAATTTCACGTTCCCCCCATTAGTTTACCACCTGTTCTGTCTGATGGTTCCTCAGCACCAAAGGGGGAAAAGGCTAATCTGTAGCACATTTATATCAACAAACTTGCACGAAACCTTGCCTAATTATCCCATTGAACCTGTGTCCTTTCAATTGAATGCAGTTTCCCCAGCTGGCTGAGAGCCAGCTGCAGCAAGCTGGTGTCCATAAGTCCGGCTAACGACAGCCCACTTTCACTCCAGGAGCACCATAATTGCCCAGAGCAGTTTACAGATCCATTATTTTATGGCCATATTTGAGAAGCAGGAGGTCAAAGGTTAGCAGAGTGGTATTCCTAGAGGTGCAGTGTATTGGACCAGCTTCACGTTGGACCCCAGATTATTTCCTGGTGAAACCCTGAATAGGCTTCTACCCCAAAATTACCTTTCCTGACAAATATATATCAAGGAATCATAGGAATGGGGTAAGAAGTATGGGGGAATAGAAGGAACAGTGGACAGGGAATCAGAAGGTTTTGTTTAGCCACTCGCCAGCTCTATACGATCTGGAAAAGCCACAAAGCAACCAAGCTCAGAAGCTCCTCCGGTTCCAGGCTTACATTTCTACAGGGTGCCATCCTGCTGGTTTAGGGAGTGGACATTCAACAGACACTCAACAAACATTATGTGCCAGTGACTGATATCAATGCTGAGGTTATGACTTTACATAAAATGCATAAAGAACCCTGCCTCTCCTAGAGCTTATAATCTCATAGTAGATGGATAACAAATAAACACACATAATATAATGCCAGATATTGTAGTGCTATAATAATTGCTGTGGAAAAATAATTATAAAGGAGTGTAAAGGGACAGTATAGAAAGAGATGGGCCTGCTATTTTATACACGGTTATATTTGAACTGGCACCCTATTGAAGGAGGGAAGGAGCCAGGTGGATATCTAAAGCAAGAATATTTATAGCCAATGGAACTATTGAGCATGTACCAGGAAGAGCAAAGAGATCACTGTGTCTAGAGAAGAGTGAGCAAGGAGGAAGGTGGCAGGAGGTGGGAGCAGGAGCAGTTCATGGAGGGGCTTCTAGGGCATTTTCAGAAGTTTTGATTTATTCTGAGATGCTGGCTGCTAGAGGACCTTGAGCAGGGGAATCCACGATCTGACGTCGGATGTGAAGTTTCGCTCCAGCTGCTCTGCAGGCATAGACCTCAGGAAAGCAAGAGTGCAGGAGAGAGACCAGGAGGACCTGGCTGTTAGGAGTCCTGTTGACATGTGTTGGGGGCTGGGGCCAAGGTGGTAACCCTGGAGATGGTGAAAACAATACTGGAAACAACTGAGGACCGAAAGCACCAGAAAATTGTTCCTATTACTCCAGGCAACCTGGACTTCTCTAACACTCTCTCCCTTTCTTAGGTTTAAAAATATTCTGGCCATGGTTAAAAAGGTTCATCATTTTGGCTATTTCTTAGCAGATGTTCTTTTTTTTTTTTTTTTTTCCAGATGTACTTTTTATTTTTTCTTCCTGGTTTTTATAGTGACACCAAGGGAATTATCACACTATTGTGCTGTCTGTGATCATCACTTACTTATTGGTTTTCTCCCACTGTCTGCTATAAGCCACCCAGAGGAGGATGGCAGAGTTAATGTGATGGGTGGAAGTCCCAAGGCTGGAGTTGGAGAGTCTGGGTTCAAGTCCCAGATCTGATATTTACTGAGTCTCCTTAGGCAAGTTACTTAACTTCTCTGTTCTTCAATATCCTTCTCTGTAAAGGGAAGATTAGTGCCCTCTTCAATAGGGTTTTGTTGTGAGGATTAAATAAAATCATATATATAAAACACTTAGAGCACAGTAAGTATGCAACAAATAGTAGCTATCATATTCACAAAATGAATGATTCTCCCTAAGTCAGACTCTGGTCTATCCAATCTTAGACACAAATGGACAAACCAAGTAAGTAATCCTTCTGGATATAGTCTTAAATATTAAGAATAGAACACACCCAAATCTTGAATTCCCTTGATATCTGTTACAAATCAGTCCGTCACTAAGAAATTTAGATTTGCTTTTCTCAAGGTAAGTTTAACATTCTGTAGATATTATTAAGAGTCTGGACAAAAGATTTCTTTGATTAAATAAATATGGGGAGCTTAAAGTTAAACAAAGTTAGACAAATTTCTTTTTTGTGAGATTTCTCAGGGCCTTTAATATAATAAGGTATATTGAAACTAAGAATCA
>JAKSZT010054263.1:4717443-4749463 GCA_026826555.1 Tolypeutes matacus
CTTGGCCGCCTCTCGGCATTTTTTTTTTTAAAGCAATGCTAGACTAATTCTTTGTGAAACACACTTAGTAAAATGGTAGAACGAATTCTTTCAAAATTATTTTATTTTTAGCATGTATCACATTTGGGTAAATGTAATTTTAAAAGTCAATTGTGGGGAAACAGATGTGGTTCAAGAAACTGGGCCCCCGCCTACCACATGGGAGGTCCCAGATTCGGTTCCTAGTGCCTCCTAAAGAAGATGAGCAAGACAGCAAGCTGACACGACGGGCAGGCAAGGCGAGCTGTTGTAACAGAATGATGTAATAAGAGACACAAGGAAAATAATGAGAGACACAACAAAGCAGGGAGCAGAGGTGACTCTGCTGTACCTCCCACATTGGAAGTACTGGGTTTGGTTCCCAGTGCCTCCTGGAAAGAAGACCAGCACACAACAAACAGACACAGCAAATGCAAATGATGAGGGGGTGGGGAGAAATAGATAAATAAAAATAAAACTTAAAAAATAATAATAAAAAGCAAAAACTTTTTTTAAAAAGTCAATTGTGCATGCTTTGCAAAAAAAATACTAAGTATAAATGACATATATGAGTACATTTATTAACTATGAAGTATAACTATTCTTGTTATTAGCACCCTCAAATTTTTATGGGTTTCTCCTAATTCTGTTCCTTGAATAAAATAGAAGGTATTTTGATTACTCTATCCAAATCTTTTACTCCCTCTCATATTAGCCTTCCCAAAAGGCAAATCCAGTCTTTTAACTTTGTGCCCTGAGACAACTTTTCCCAAGCTCTTCCCATCCCATGTCAGTGTTAGTTGTCTTGTTGAGGACTTTTTCCGAGTTCCTTATCTCTGTTAAGTGATGGTGATCAGTGTCCCAAGGTGTTACAGGTCCAGACTCAACCACAGTTTAGACCAGAGGTGAGAGTTCAATTCAGCATACTGTGCCATTCTTGAGATATTTTGTGGAGTTTTTGACAAATGCCCCAAACTGAGCTGATTTCCTCAAGGATGACAAGATGCCTACAGCCTTCTATTACATTGAACTGGGAACCCAGAGTGTTCCCTGCTTTAGCTTTCCCCAGATGCATGTGGTCTTGCTGCCACACTCATATCCACTCCTCTAACAGATACTGGCTTGGTATTTCACTGCAAAAAAATATTTTATGGCTACATTGATCTTGATCTTAGCCAGTAGAGTCACAACTGTGCTGTCTGCCCCAAGTCAAACAGAAAAGTAAAAATAAATTGTAGAATGTGTGAATGACCCTTTGTCAGCAAAGGAGACACAACGCAAAGTACATGACCTACAAAAGATGGATCAGTCAGTCATAGACACTCCACAGAAAAAGAAGTTCAGGTTTGCATTAGAGCTTTCATCTTTCTATATCAAGAATGTATCTATGTTCTTTTCTGACCATCTAGTTTAGAAGAAAACAATATTCATTCACAAATATTTTTGGGGGGTGTCTTAGTGCTGGATATGCTTCTAGACAGAACACTTGTATAATCCAGAGATTATGTAAAACATTGGACATAAGTGACTCTTTTTTAAAAATTTTAAAAGAAGCTTTAGATTACATAACTGTTACATAAAAAACATAGGGAATTCCCCTATACCCTATCCCTTCCCCTTCCCCACTTTCCCCCATTAACAACATTTTTCATTAATGTGGTACATTTGATATAATTGATGAACACATATTGAAGCTTTGCTACTAACCGTGGACTATAGTTTGCATTATGGTTTACACTGCACCGCATGATTTTATAGGTGTGACAAAATCTGTAATGGCCTGAATCCATCATTGCAGTATCATGCAGGTCAATTCCAATGTCCCCAAAATGCCCAGTGTTACACCAATTTTTCCCTCTCCCTCCCCTCAGAATTGCTGTTGGTCCCTGCCTTTATATCAATGATACAACTTTTTCCATTGCTTGAATAATAACAAATGACTCAAGTCACTTAGTTCTAAAGAATAGCAAATCTATTTATTTATTTGAAACCTTCACTTTCCTTCTCTTTTCCTGAAGTTCATTTCACCCATTGCTAATGGATTTTTTTTTTTTTTTATTGTGGGTAAAAATCAAAATTCTCACAATACATAACATTTTTGTAATGGATTTTAAATTGTCCGGGAAATTAAGACAGTCTCAAGTGTGGTGGAAATCACTAATTCTTCAGGGGTCTGTTGTAAACAAGCACCACCTCCCATCCTTCTCCCCAATAAGGTCCCAGATCATGGGCAGTGATGACTTCAAATGAGCTGCTGAGTCATTTCTTCATTTAAAAAGTTACATTTCTCAAAATGAAGGATTCCTTAGAAGTCATCCCCCAAAGATGGAATCGTGGAAGCTGAGCAGGGCTTTTCCACCTGTAGGCAACCTCCTACATCTCTCTAAACTCTCCCCAGAAAAGAGATTCACAGTGTACATGTGGCCCCAATGGCCAAGAGAAATGCTCAGTAACACTCTAAGTGAGTCCCCTCACCTTTCTCACCCATCACAAAGAGATACTAACCCTCTGAGAAAAATTCAGGCAGAATCAGATAGAGGTTCAGTCCTTAAGACACTCACGTTCTTATGAAATAAGCACTTATTAAGTTTACTGGTAGAAGAACAGTGGTGTGAAATTAGTAAGACCCAGTAGAAGAGTTACTGAAATTCTAGAACTAGGGATGCACAAGCTCCTCCGAGACTGAGCCTGCACCTTCTTCCCCAGCCTCATGCCTGCCATTCCCCTGCTGTATCTTACCATGTACCAGGTAAACCAAATGAATTGCTGTTACACCATAGTGTGTCTCTCCTCCTGAGGTCCCTGCTGGGAGATGTGGGGCAGGGGGGCAAAATAAATAGAAGACAAGACCTCTATCTCAATGGGTTTGTGCTTGGATGTTGGCCAAAAATATAAAAATGAGGACTCAAAATTTCAGCTTGCACATTGAGCTGAAAATAAAAACATTAAACTGAATGAAACATTTATTTTCAAAACATTGGAGCATCAGCTCTAGGGTTCAAACATACAAATAGATAGGAAAGGCAAATGTGATGTTTATTATAATCTAAGGTCTCTACTCTGTGGTTTAATGTGGGTAGTGCTGATCAGTTCCTGTGTCTCTCAGGAAATGGACTCAGTTTCAAGCACGTTATTTTTTCCCCCTCATGAGATAAAAGCTAGAGTTAAACCAAAAGCAAACCTCTCATTGCACCAGACTGGTGACAAATCGAAAATTTCTCTGGATGTTGTCTAGTCGAGTTAGATTTCAAGTCAAGGTAATCCAGTTTTAACTGAGCATTCTCAAGAGGAACATGGAGTAAAATGACAGCAAACTGCCTTTTTATAAACCGCATCAGACACATGAGTGCCAAAATCACAAGCTTAAATATACAACTGAGTATAAGAAAGTCTGAAAAATCCATCAAAATCCCAAAGGTCTTCCAAGGTATTTTCTCTCCTTCCTAATATTTTTAGCCAATGTTTCTACAAGAAGTGTGAGGTTGTGCAAAGGGTGTTGTTTTTCCTTAAAGCCCACTTTTTCCTTTGGTTTCATTTCACACTGATTCTGTTGCACTCATAATTTACTGGTAAAATGATTCAGTGTTTCAAGGGACTGTTTAGATCTATATCATAGGAAACCCACTCAAAGGAGTTGGGCGGTGAAACATTAATTTCAATGATGATTTCTTCAACATTTTTTTTTCTCAAAAGTCAGATTGCTTAGTGAAAATAAGTGTTTTCAACATACACATCTTTAGTTCTTTTCATTTCAAAATACCCATCCATGAAATGATCTTTTGTCTCAGCTATGATAGAATTAGAGTTACTATAATAAAACTCCAGGACCTATGTACTGTACATAATAAAATGCTGATAGTTTATTAAGTTCAATAATGAAGTTATGGGCAAAAAAAAGGCTAACATATTAGGGAGGTGAACCACGCTGACCCACCTATATCTTTATAGGTTTTTAGCATCTGTAGGTAGTTATGTAGGCTTTTACTATCTCCAGTTCAATATAGTCTACTGATTACAAACTTACTTGCTACCTACCTGGTTATTCTTTTATGAGCTTGCAGTCAGCATGTGTCACAGAATGCAATTTAGTCATACACTTGTCTAGGAAGAGGAGATGAATGCTTTGAAAAGATGAAGTTACTCATTAAAGATTATAGAGAAGAAAGCTGAGATGCCAAGGGGAACCACGATCCTCTGAGAACTTTGGCTCTGGGAGAAATCAATCCATTGAGCGAGGGATCTGCCCCCTCCTGCATGAACCTGCCCTTCAACCATCTTCCACTGGGGCTAAGAAGAGAGACGTGGCTGGTAGGAAGCAATAGCAGAGCAATGGCTCTTTTAATAGAAATATTAGAGTTGGAAGAGACCGCAGAGGGTCATATTGTTCACCTCCTAACTTCCAGGAGTGCAAGGCAATATTCTAGGTCTGTACAATGGCAAGACAGTTTTAAAATATTTTTCCATGAATAATGCTGAAATTTTTCGTGTTTGAGGACAAGTTGTATGTAAGTAGCTAGTACATGAAATGTGTTCAGAAAACGAAAACTGATTTTTATTTATTAGCTAAACCTAAAACATCATTTTTAGATTGTACAACTATATAAGTTCTTTGAAAGGCAGGCAAATATTGAGTCAAGTTCTTTCTCCATTTTAACTGAACTGTTTTAGTCTGTGAGCAAATGAGTGAGTCAAAGAATACTGTAGAAACTTGAGATGCATTATATTTCTTCTCTCCCTGAAGAAAAGGGAAAGACTTGGAACTAAGAGTGATAACTTACGTTTGTATAACAACTCAGTTTTATAAAGCATATTTACTTTCATTATTAAACACTTACATCAGCACTTAAAGCTGAGTGTGGTCCCATTTTACATGACATTCAGCTGAGTTACATAGGCATACACACTATTGTTTTTATAAAACCACAGAATTTTTAAAAATATATTTTTATTTATTTTTAAAAGGTATTTAGATTACATAAAATGTTACATAAAAAAAATATAAGGGATTCCCATATTTCCCATGCCCCACACCTCCCACTTTTCCCCACATTAACAACTTCTTTCATTAGTATGGTGCATTCATTGCAATTGATGAGCACATTTTGGAGCATTGCCACTAAGCATGGACTATAGTTTACATTGTAGTTTACACTCTCTCCCACTCAATTCTGTAGGTCGTGGCAGGATATATAATGGCCTGTATCTGTCGTTCATGTCAAATCCAAGTCCTGAAAATGCCCCCATATTACACCTCTTTTCCCCTCTCCCTAACTTCAGCACCTCCAGTGGCCACTGTCTTCACATCAATGATATAATTTCTTCCATTGCTAGAATCACAATAAGTCTATAGTAGAATACTAGTAAGTCTACTCTAGTCCATATTTTATTCCCCAATCCTGAGGATTCTGGGATGGTGACGCCCATTCCACCTCTAATTGAGAGGGGACTTCATCCCATATGGCTGATGGATAGGACTGTCTTGCTTGCAGTTGTAGACTCTCTCCAAGAATTTTTAAATGAAAGAACTTTAGATAGTATCCACTTCAGCATTCTCATGATAAAGCAAAAAATCTGGGCCTCCCCTCCCCCCATACACCCACCCTAGAATTTAAGGGTTTGTGGCCTGTGGCCATCCCACAGTGACTCAGCTAGGAATCCTATCTCCAGACTCCCTATTAAGTGATATTTCCTGAGGCCCTAGGTAGGGTGATGGACTAGTTCTGGCCGTGTGGATTATCCCCTCATTGCAGACTGAGAATAGCACCAACCTTGAGTAGGAAAGGGCAGCAGAGATGTTTCTGCCCAGGAGATAATTACAAGATTCATATTTGCCTTCCATTCAGAAAGTGCTCTCCCAAGCAGCACAAACGCTAAACTAAGGAGATTCCTGGCTTTACGGTTGTGCAGGTCTCAGGTTACCTAAGACACAGACTCAAAGATGCAAATTAACATGTAAGAAATGCTCTCTGGATGGACACTTGTGGGAAAAGGGAAGGCAGAGGTATTGAGCAGAAGGAGAAATTGGACTGTGATGCAACCTTACCAAAGGCCATAGCCCACCCCACAAGGAGCTTTGCTCAAACTGGCCTGGCCCTGCAGGGTTGTCTCGAGTTGAGGTGAGGGGGCATGGACCTTTGTACCTTTGCCTTGTGTATTCATCAGATATAAGCTGCCAGTAGGCACAGCAGAGCTCGCCAGCTGGTGATGATTCCCAGAGAATCTGTTGCCAGCGACACTCTCCTCAGCGAAGCAGTAGTCCGTCAGCCCTCAAGGGGGAGCTGTGTGCAGAAGCAACACAGCTCCTCCACAATGGACTCAACAAAAATCCACGAGCCTAGTCCACTACCCTGGCCCCATATGATCTTTCACGAACTTGAGTCTAGATGTTGAGAAGTATTTGAAAACTTTATTCGATGATTATATGACAAGGTGCATATTAAGTGCTTAGCCCTGTTCCTTACACATTGCAAACACTCATTAAATGTGTATTATTATTATTATTATTATTATTATTATTATTATTATGCCTGCATGTTGAGTCCATGGAGGCACATGGGACTCACTGATAATCCTATTCTCTTAGTCATGTGCCTTGTGTACCTATAAGTGAGAAAACACAAGCATAAGGCAATAAGCCATTGTGACAGCATCCTACCTTACCTTGAGTTTATTTCCTTTGGATGGGAGTCAGGGAGTGGATCACTGCTGTATTTAACAGTATTTTTATTGCATGGGAAACTTAGATTAATAAAGATAAATTAATTCATTCTATGCAGCCACAGTCAAGTATATATTGGGAAAAATGCTTATGCTACTATTTATTACAAGTTCCAAAAATCTCCTTTGTTAACCAGGAAAACATTTGTTTCTGACCAAGTATGAGGAAGCATTAGCATGAGAGAATATGAACTGTGGTTTAAAAGCCCATGTTGGGTGTCTTTTGTTTTTTGACTGCCCACCATCCATTCCCCCTTTTCCTGGTATCAGTGCCCAGACTTTCCTCTGGGAACAAACCCTCTTACCATTCCATGACATCCCATCCATCATAGTGCTCTTCCCTTCCTCCAGCTAAAGGCAAGGCAAATAATCTAAGAGAGGCTAATATCTCTCTCCAGGTAATTTAAATCTAGAGAAAAGTGATACAAAGGCAGAAAGGGGCAGAGCCCAAATAAATATTCTATTAATTCCTGCTGTCTAAATCCTTGGTTCCCAACCTATCTGAAACCTAGTGGTCTAACATTCTCACTGATTCTGCGAACTACCCTGTATTCTTCCAATGAATTTCTTTTTCTTTCTTCAGTTATCCAAGGTCAGTTTGTATTGCATGCACCTAGCTAATGAAAGACTAAATTCACTTAACCAGCCAAGTTCTTTGATTCTATGGCCTTAGAAAATAGGCTTGTTTTCAAAAAAAAGTAAATAAACATATAATTTTAGCTTAGGCTTTCCTTCTTCATCTGGATGATTTTATAAGTAAAGTTGAAGTGAAAGCCTGAAAATACAGGACACTACCCCAAAGCCCTTGAATAAATGTATGCCATTATTATAATTCATATTTTACTTTAAACATTCAGGGATTTTCCCACAGCGTTTTTTTTTTTTTTTTCATTCTATCTACAGAACAATATATAGATTAACTGATAATGTGATTGGAAATACAAGCATTTAGAACAAGTAGGAGGGGTAGATTGGAACTATTCTGAAGTGGATCTTAAATGTCTCAGTGATGTTCTTGGAAGAATTTCTGTCTGTAAGGCAAGAGCCTAAAGTGTTCTCAAGACACTCTAGAACAAGTGATTCTATTTCCCCTAGAGGTGGAAGTTGGGTCAGGGGGAAAAGGCAATCACCTTTCTCACTACACACAATTTTAAACACATCATAGACTTAAACATAAAAGCTGAAACTATAAAGGTGTGGGTTAAGAAAACATTGGTGAGTTTCTTTATGACTTAGGAATAGGCAATGATTTTTCAGACAAGACACAAAAAGCACTAACCATTTAAAAAATTGAAATATTAAACTTCATTATAATTAAAAAGTTCTGCTAATCAAAAGGCACCATTTTAAAAATGAAAAACAAGGCACAGACTTGGAGAAAATATTTGCAGCATATATTTCTGAAAATAGACTTTTATTTAGATTATATAAATAATTTCTACCTTTCAATAACAAAAAGTCAAACTATAATAAAAAATTGGTAAGAAACATTGGGATGATATTTCACAAAAGAAGATAAATGAATGTGCTGTTAGCAGAAAAAAGTATCTAAAATTATTAGTCATGAGGGAAATGCAAATTAAATACATTATAAGATAAATGCTACATGCCTATTAGAATCACTAAAATTAAAAGGGCTGACAACACCAAATGTTGAGAAGGGTGTGGAGGAATTGGAAGTTTCATCCATTACTAGTGGTGATATAGAATGGTGTAACTACTTTGGAAAATAGTTTGGCAGTTTTATATAAAGTTATAAGTACAGCTACCCTGTTTCCTAACAATTACTGCTAAAAATTTATCCAAGACAAAAACATGTTAATTAAAAGATACATATATATATAAAAATGTTAATATCATCTTTATTCATAATAGCCAAAAAACTGAAACAACTGAACAGTACAATGTATTAAATAAAAAACAGGAGTATATACAATGATATGCTATTCGTCAAATTAAAAGTATGAACAACAGCTGTAACTCTCAAATTTTTTGGTCCCTGGACCACTTTCCAGTCTTAAAATTTATTGAGGATAATGTAGGTTAATACTACAAAATGTTAATATCAGACCAAAAAAAAAAAAACACATTATACTAAGTGAAGGAGACCAGACACAGAGTACTACATATTGTATGATTCCATTTATATAAAATGTAAATATAAATCAATTTATAAAAATGAAATTAGATTAGTGGTTATGTAGGGCTGGAGAAGGAATGCTAAGGTGTGTGGAGTTTTTCTTTTTGGAGTAATGAAATGGTTCTAAAATTTTTGAGAAAATGCATGTACAGCATTGTGATTATACTAAAAGCCCTTGATTATACACTTTGGATAGATCATATAGTATGTGAATATATCTCAATAAAACTGCTTAATAAACAAATAAATAATTGTGCAAGAATAGCCAGAAATAGCAGCTATGTACAGCAGAGGAAACAGAGAGATTGAGAGGTGAAGAGTTTTCTTGTTTGTTTGCCTGTCTTTTTTTATTATTATTATTGAAATAATGAAAATGCTCTAATAATGATTAAAGTGATGAATGCATAACTGTGTGATTTTACCAAATACCATTGATTGTACACTTTGGATGAATCGTATGCTTTATTAATATGTATCAATAAAACTGATTTGTTAAAAAAAATTTTTTTAAGTTATTGAGGATCCCAAAGGCCCTTTCTTGATGGGGCTTATAACTATTAATATTTACCATATTAGAAACTTAAAATGAAAAAATTAAAATATCTATTTATTCATTTTCAAATAACAATGATAATTATATTACATGTTAAAATAATGAAATTTTTATGAAAATAACTTTTTCAAAACAAAGATGTTTAGTAAGAAGATTGATATTGCTTTACTTTTTGGAACTTTCTTCAATGTTTTGCTTAATAAAAGATACAAGATAAATGCTTGTATCTGCTTCTTCATTCAATCTGTTGCAATAGCATACTGCATGTAGCCTTGGAAAACAATATTATACACTCAGGAAAGATTAAGAGTGAAAAGGTAAATAGTATCTTAGTGTAATTATAAGAGTAGCTTTTCTCTCATAGACCTCCCTGAATGTTCTTAGGAGCCCCCAGTGTTCACTTTAAGAATCACTATTTTTTAGTTTTTATTTAAAATTTTTTTTTTACTTTTATTTTATATGTATGTATGTATTTTTATGGCTTTGTGTTTGGGGAGGTTTTGGATTGCAGAAGGGTTGCAACTGTAGCAGGGGAGGATCAGTGGTGCGGGGTCAGTAGTGGGGGGATGTATGGGGAAGGGTGTACTTGGGGTATGCCTCTATAGAATAGGAATGTGTTCAAATGGTCATGGAGTGTTGTTTTGGTGGGTGGAGACCTACACAATAACCAAAAGAATATTGAATTCCCATCTTGGAGAGTCCTGCTGCATTCTCTAACAGAGTGGCAAGAATCCCTAGAGTACAAGGGCAGTGCCTAGTGAAGGAGGACAGACCAATATGCCAGGCCATTGATATTGATGCTTGTACTTATGAACCTTGTTCTTGTGAAACTGAAACTTAGCCTAGTATTATCTATTGCCTAAGAGTTACCTCCTGAAAGCCTCCTTGTTGCTCAAATGTAGCCTCTCTCTAAGCTAAACTCAGCATATAAACTCACTACCTTCCTCCTGGCATGGGACATGACTCCAGGGGATGAGCTTCCCTGGCACCAAAGAATTATTACCAAGCACCAGCTAGCGAGGCATCTAGAAAAAGACCTTGACCAAAAGGGGGAAATATTAAATACAAATGAGTTTTTAATGGCTAAGAGATTTCAAAGTGAGTTGGGAGGTCATTCCAGAGGTTATGCTTATGCTAGGCTTAGGAAGATCTCACTGACTGCCATAGTAAACAGTGCCTCAAGCTGGCAGGGGGCGGTGCTTCTGAGGGCTCTAGAGACATCTAGACACCCCCAGAAATTCTGCACCTTGTCAGTGGGCCTTACTCTGGAAAAGATGATAACCTATCCCCCCAGTGTATCAGAGTTGGACTCATTTATAATTTTCCTACACATGGTTCTTATGTCCTTTTTATTTGAACCTATAATCAGCATTATATCCGTTAAATATGTGTCTTAGAGACTTAAATTTTCCAGCTGTTCATATGCTGGTTGAGCCCTGAATCTCAGCAGAGTTGCAGCTAACACCTACTCTCCAGTTCATCGGACTCACCCAGGACAACTAACAAAAGGATGATGATAGACAACACTAATCCCCAAAACTAGAGAGTATCTACAATTGCAAGCAAGACATTTCCATCTATCTGCCCCATGGGATCTAAGCCCCCTCTCAATCAGAAGCAGAGCGGGCATCACCATACCCAAATCCTCAAGACTGAGGAAAGAACAAACATAAGGGGGAAATGCCACTATGGACTAAAGTTGACTTATTATTTTTCTAGTAATGAAAGAACTAATAACATTGATATAAATATCGTGGCCACCAGAGGCTCTAAGGGGAGGGATAGGGAAGAAAAGGTGTAACATAGGTCATTTTTGGGACATTGGAATTGTTCTGCAAGACATTGCAATGACAGATACAGGTCATTATACATTTTGTCAAAACCTATAAAATTTTGCGGAGCAAAGTGTAAACCATAATATAAACTATAGACCATGGTTTGTAGTAATGCTTCAATATGTGCACATCAGTTGTAGCAAATGTACCACAGTAATGAAAGATGTTGTTAATGGGGAAAAGTGTGGGAGGGGGAGGGGTTAGGGTATGTGAGAATCCCCTATATTTTCTATGAATATTTATGGATTCTAAAGCTTCTTTAAAAATAAAAAAAAAAGAATCACTAAACTATTGATACACAAAGCAACATGGATGAATTTCACAAACTTGTGCAAAAGAAGCCAGTCACAAAAGTACATATAGTGCACAGTTATATTTATGTGAAATTTCAGACTAGACAGAACTATTTTATGGTGATAGAAATTGGGACTGGAAGAGGTATAAGGGAACTCTATGGAGAGTTCTATTTCTTGCTTGGGGTGGGGATTATACTGGCATAAACATTGATTAAAATCCATAGAATTGTACACTTAAAACCTGTGCATTGCACTGTTAGTAAATTTTACTTCAATTGAAAAATGAAGATGGAACTAAAATACTGGATAATACTACACAATGAGTTGAATGGGAATGTGTCTGGAGTTAAAAATTTTTCTAAGTCTCTTAGAAGGGGAGCAAAGATATATGATTAATCTTATAATTTTGAAAGTTGAATATGCATTTTAACATTTCTAGTGTAATAATTAAAATAATTTAGCTAGAGAATATAACTCTCAATAGTAGAGTGTGAAGAATATACTGGGTGGATGTGCGGTGGTGGGAAAGGGGGTCGGGGGAAGCAGCATTTGCAGGCCCTTGAAATCTCAATGCATTGAAAATAAGAAAGACAGAAGGAGTGGATGTGGGGATAGAAATTTAAAAAATGAGCTGGACAAGCAGAAAGTACTAAATAAGATAGTAGAAATGATATCATTGTGGTGCAATGGAAGGGATTTAGCCCATTTCAATTCTTAACCAGATGTTACATTCATTTATATGAACTTGAGCATGTCACTTAAGTTCCCTTGAAAATAAAAAGCTTGAACAAATTGATCTCTAAGGTTTTCCAAATTAACTCAGGGTCTAATTTAGGATAAATACTTACTTACAGGAGAAAAAAATCTCAATGCAGGCCAATACATAATCATAATGTATATAAAATTATTTACCCTTTTGAGGCTCAAGTTGCCTTTTTAATACCCGCCCCCCCCCAAAAAAATGTGAACTCTGAAGCCCTGGTTTTTCTGAGATTTCCTTAGCGTAGCTAAAGATTTGACTTGAAAGTGCTTTCAACTGAGCTGAGAGAGTTTTACATTAAACTCCTCTAAGAACCGGGGAAATAAATCCTCTGCTTCTTTCAGCTCACTCAGTCTCTAGGTCTGTACATAGCCCTCCTCCCTCACCCTCTTTGCTAGTGTTGGGCTCATTAACAGATTCATTTGATACTTTCCCTGGGACTTTGCCACCTTTGTTGGGTGACTTGGGGCAAACAGTTTATAAGCAGCCCGCTTCCCTCCCGGATGGTAGTGGATGGTGTTAGTGAGCAGCTTAGCTCCCTGGAGGTCCTTAATTAACATGTTAGCGGAAAGACTGCAGCACTCCCCGATGGTATCAGGAAGTTAATTGAGTACTGCTAGCTGCTCACCTTTCAAGACAAATTGGGGAAAAGAAATGGATCCCTAAAGGCAATTTCAAAGGGGAAAACTTGCAAGTGTTTATCAAGAGCACTGTAAGTTTTTATTGGATCTCTCTTTTTAGTATTTCTTTATTGCAAAAAAAAAAAAAAAAAAAAAAAATGCACACATACCAGGTAATCTCAGTGCAGTGCTATATGAAGAGATCAAACATTTAATTTCCTTTTTTGTCTTCCCCAACATCGTGGCTCAGTCTTTCACGCAAGCTTTCTTATAGAAAAGATTTACAATCTGGGCTGCTGGGAGATTCCCGGGGGGCCAGTTGTTTCCAGAGTGCACTCCTGGGAACACAGATAACTACCAGGATAAGCATCCCCCCCCTGGGTGGTCAATAACCTGGCCTCCATAGTATTAATGCTTATTGAGTCATTAGAAATTAACAGCACCTCATCAGTATCACATTGAGGGGGAAGGCAGTCTTCCCATTCATTCTGGTAAGAGGCCTGGTGGTGACCTGCCAGGGGCAGGTGACTCAGGAATCTTCCCTCTCAGCAAAAGTAATCCTTATGCCAAAAATGCTTAATGAAGAACCGGTATTTTCAACAATAGCAGGATACCTTCCGTTAAGCTAAAATATGAATAAAATATATGACTTAGGAATAGGTGTGGGTGATCAGTGCTAATTTTTATCTTCTTTTTAAGCAAAGTCAAATTATATTGCAAACTCTATAATGAAAAGGAAGCATTAATTTCCTATTCCACCCTATCCTATCCCCTTTTTCTACTCCTCAGAGACAACAACTTTCAAGTTCTTTAGGTGTGTCTTTTTGGGGTGTATTTTTACGTTATCTGATTTTTTTCCTCCAGTTTTAGACTTTATCTGTTGATTCCTTCCATGGAAGACAAAAATTTAATACATTTAAAAGAACCCCACACACATGCATACACACTATTTACCCCATCAGCATTACAACCAATTTTCTCACTATAATTAAATCACAAGTTTGGGCTAAAAATACCATTACAACTGAAAGATTATTTGTAGCTGAGCAATCTAGTGTACTATGATAATATCTCCTTTCTTTTTACTTTCTTAGTAATAATTTCTTCATTTGTTCATTGCTTAGTTTCTTTCCACCTATTCCAAATTCTTCCCTAAACTCTCCAAGATCATTGTAAAACACATCTTAATATGATCAAACATATCAGATTGTATGAAAAATTTCTTTTGTTTTTTTGGATACATTCCTCCAACCTCCTTCTACAATCTGAACTGTGTGCTTTTCAGACCAATTGAATGGCTGTCATCCAGGAACTTTGCTTTCAACCTTGCAATTCCTTTATCTCCCTCTTAAATTCCATTTGTTCCTTTTTCTTGGCTTATTCCATCATTTTGATGGAATCCATACTCCAGTTACTGCCTAAGAAAAGGACTCTGGGAGGTAAATTTCCTGAGATCTCTATGGTCACTATCAATCTTGATTAGAAATTTAGCTGGGTACAAAATCCTAGTTTGGAAATATTTTTCCTTACTAATTTAGATTCTTCATTGTATTCCAGTTTCCAATTTTGCTCTTGAAAAATCTGGTGCTATTTTGCTAATCACTCCTATGTATTTGACTTACTTTTTTTTCTCTTTTAAAACCTTTAGAATATTCTCTTTAATCCTGGTGTTCTGAAATTGGCATGCCTGAGTGTCATCCTCCCATCCCCAAGTGCTCACTGGGTTACTCAAACTGGAAATTTACATTTATCAATTCAGGGAAATTTTATATTATTGAACTATGTCTTTTATAATTTTATTCTTACCATTTTCTATTTTTCTTTCTTTCTTTCAAGAATTTTTATTTTTCAGACATTGGGCTTCCTGACTGTTCCTCTAATTTTCTCCTTCTCTATGACTTTTATACTACTTTCTGGACAATCTTCACTTTATCTTTTAAATGTTCTATCAACTGTTTTTCATTGTTTGCTATCATACCATCTATCATTTCTCAATCTTCTTTTTATAGCATCTTACTGTTTAATTAGTGCAATGATTTATCTTTCTGAGAATATTGATAAAGTTTTTTTAAAAAATTTACTTTTTCTCTGTATTATCATTGTTTGCTTGGGGTTTCCATTTTGCATGGATAGGGTTTGTCAACTGTTAGGGCAAGTATTTCCAAATATCATTATCTGTGGGTCTTTGGTCTTGAATTAGACATTTTTTTTTTTCCAAAGAAGAAAAAAGAAAAGATTTCCCTAAGAAACAGAGGCTCAAATTCCAAAATAAAGAATCAAAATGACTTTCAGGAGAAACCATTATTCTATATTAGCAGAGTCTTGTTTTTGCGAATTGTCAAAAAGCAGAGTCATAAGACTAGTTATAAGGCTAGTATAGGGACGTCTCACTAGAGGAATTAAGGAGCAGTCTCCTCAAAAGCGGAGATACTCTCTTTGGCTCCAAGAGTAATGAATGGTGCTTCAGATGGTGAGAATTAAGACCTGTTTAAAGAAATAGATGATTATGTGGCATCAATGCTAGTTAAGTGAATATTCTAATTGTCCATACCCCTATCAAATACTGCTACTGGAGTAAATAACTTGAAATTAAAGTATGTTTTATTTTTAATTGTACCATGGAATTCAAAGCATTCTTACCAATAGATAGAAGGCTCAAATAAAAATGCATGTACTACTGTGTTTAAAATATTTTCAATCACCAGTGAGACACCTATTGCATTATAGTGATCTCCAGTTGTCTATACTTGAAATATATCCAAATATGGAATCTCAAGCAGTGGTTCTGCACAATAGAAACATTCTTCTATTGACTGCACAATAGAATCACTTGGGGACATTTAAAAATCAGAGTGTCTGAGTTCAGCTGGAGCATTAGCATTAGGATTTTTAAACACTCAGGTGTTTCTAATATGTAGTCGAGATTGCAAACTTTGTGTTCTAAGTTGCCTGAAGAGTAGGTGTTAGGCCAAGGAGTTGATTCTTCCCAATCATTTTAGCCTTATAATCCTGATTTTAATTAAGCAACACAAAGCCACAGGTCTAACAGCATCTCTGACAACTACTCCTGTCCATACCTGTTTTTACTGTCATTGCTCTGAGAATATATTGTATTACACTAGTATAGCATTTAATTGAAGACAAGCAAAGATTTAGTGTGATTCTGACATCAATCCCCAGATGGCAGCTATTTCTACAGGCATTTTCTTCACCCATTGTCTGTTTCTTGGCCACAGACAATTCTGTGGCCATCAAATTAATTTGAAGAAAACGTGGACACCATTGAGGAAGAGGGTGCAGTGCGGCTGCCCCTAAAATGCCAGTCTGGGGAGTAGAAGGTCAAAGGTCAGAGGGCAGTTTGCTCATAGTACTTCCTGACACACCAAGCCATGAGGATGGGATTGATTCAGTTTTCAGATTCTGAGGGTATCTGTGGGTATTTCCCCTTCTTTCTTGTCTAACAATAGCAGAGCAGGTTAACCAAAGCCAGAAGCTGCTAGGTAGATGACGAAACCAGCCTGCTAGGTCGACCAGGATATGTGGAACTGTGGAAGTTTGCCAAACACGAGGCAGGCTGTGCAGCTCCAGACTGTAGCACATGCCACAGCCGGTCAGCCATAGCTGCCTTGCTTCTCAGTTTCACCCCTCGTGGCGAGCACCTTTGGGGGCTGATGAGGTGTGCAAGCTAAGTTCAGCTTCTGACTGAACCATGCATCGAAGAGTATTGGAACCTGTCAAAAAGGCTTTTATTTCTTCTTCTTCTATTTTCAGGAATGCTCCTTTGAGGCTAAATAGGGTTTCATTTCTCATCTCATATTACCTCATAGAACAAACACCCTTCCACGTGGGAAGGACAGTCAAAATTTTGCCAAATACATTTTCACCTGAGTGGGTATTATCATCAGAAAAAAAACGTCACCTCTTCCCTTGGAAGCTTCTGCTTTGCTTCATTGTGCATTCCATTCTCACACATTTCCATATTTTTATTGGTCCACAAAGCGCTTAAGAGGTAATGATAAATAGATCCCTGTCAAATGCATTCCTTTCTATTCACGTCTTCTGCCATATATTCACCTCCAAGGGTGTCTTTCTACCTGCTGATTAATTTTGTGATTTTTAACACTATGGTGCAGTGCAAAGCTGCTTAAACCAATGATAAATTTATCCACCCTCAAACTCCCACTGACAGGCTCTTGTTCACGCCTGACCACAATTATATCAATATGATGAGAAGACATTTGAACATGACAGCATTTCTCAAAACTCACCTATAATAGCTACATGTGTCTGGCTGGTGCTGGGTCAAATAGGAGTTATTTCCATTAGCTTATGAAAATCCACAAGGAAAATTCTTCCTAGGAGAAGAATTTGGGCACTAATTCTGTTCTGCATAGAATAGACTAAATTAATCATAATGCAAAGATTATGCATTATGTTACCTCAAATCTCTGAACCTCTATGGTCTCTATGCAAACATATGGACGACAATTCAGGAGGAGTGAAAGAACAGGATTTCTTGATCCTTTTTGACTCTCCTAACACCAGTCCTTGTTTTAGCTTTGCAGATCATGTAGTTAAGTCCATGAAGTTCATTCACAGAGTTGCTTTCATTAGGAGGATTTGCTCTTTGTCATGAAGATGAGGGCATTTGCAATGGGGCATTCCCATTACTTCCCTCTTCAGTGTGTTCAGACTGCTTTCAGCTGTTTCTTCATTTGCTTTTTTTTTTTTTTTTAAGATTTTATTTATTTATTCATTTATCCCCCCCTTGCTGCTTGTGCTCGCTGGGTCAGCTAACCACGCCGTGCGGGCGGGTTTGCCTTCACCAGGAGGCCCCGGGAACCGAACCCGGGGCCTCCCATATGGTAAACGGGAGCCCTACTGATTGAGCCACAGCGGCTTAATAACAGCACTCAAAGAAGGTCAACCTTGTATCCACTTCATTTATGGGAAAAGAAAACAGAGAGTTCAAGTGACGTGCCTTAGGTTACACTCCTGAGAAGCACAACTTGAACCCAAGCCTGGGAAATGACTCCAGATCTGGGGCTCTTTCAACTGCACCAATAATTCCATTAAGATTCACTTGGTAAAGCCATGCCCCCTCCTGGGTGACCCCAATAAGGCAGTTCTTAAGTTTTCACAACACAGAAAGGGCTTGCTGCAGAGGTGGTGGCTCCCTACCTGAGACCTGAGAGCTCCTTTTATTATAACACTTACATATTATACTCACTTGGTTATTGTCAAATCATGACAAACCATGACCTATGATTTCAAAATCAGGCAGCATATCTTATTCATCTTTATATCTTCAGCACAGAGCCCAGTTCCTGGAACCCAACGTGTGATCAGCATGTGTTGAATAAATGAACAACTGTACTAACTATAATATACCCTAATATAAAGAGTACTGAAATAGAGGCATGAACAAAGTATTATGGAAACAGAAAGGGGGCAGTGACTAATTCTAATGAGGAAGTCGGGAAAGCTTCTCAAGCAGGGCCTTGACTGACTAGAAGGATTTCATGAGAGAGGAGAGAGAAAAGTTAACTGCATTGCCACATCAGTGTCCTGTTAAATGTGGCCCTGCCTGTCCTGGCTGGACAGCAGTACAGGGTGGCTAGAGGTACAGTGCCAGAAGAAATGTAATGGCAGCAAGGAAACATGATCAAAGTAAGAAAGTTTGTCCCAAACCCCAGCTCCAAGGAATATTGTGATAAGAAAGCCATTTAATAAGGGCAAAACCCAGACTCTTTAAGGTAGAAAGAGAGGCAGAAGCAGGTAGCCGGTGGGCACGGCTTCCCCCTCCGGCTTCTTCTCAAGGAGCCCTTTCTCTGCCTGGGCAGCACAGCCTCTCCCAGGTCAGCGCAGCAGGACCCATCACACCTGGCTCGCATTCCTAGGCGCAGCCGCACCTACGGGGCAGGCTGGCGTCTGAGTTGCAGGCCTTTAGGGATCCCCAAGGCCCCCTCAATCAATAATCCCCGGGGTTTTTTATGAGGGTTGGATTATGAGGATTTAGAAAGGGGACGATTAGGCAGCACTTCAAAGAGGAGCTCCAGCTGCACCTGCAGCATTTTTGAAGCTCTATTAATAGAAAGCACACGATTTCGCTGTAATCCTTAATTCATAGAAAATCGATGATTTATGCCTTCGGGCCCAGGAGGCACTGAGGACTTTGGTTCTCAGGCTGCCTGGAGGCAGGGTGTGCCAGCCCCACATCTGGCCAAGGCTGACATTGGTCACCCCCCGATTGTGATGGCCTTTTCAGGCCTTATCAGTAAATGGTCCCCACCAGTCCCTCCAGGAGCTAATCTTTTATCCATTTTATCATAGAATATCAGCCGAGTATGTGCAGGATCCAAGTAAACAGTCAGATTGCACCCTCTTGATAGTAGGTTTCATGTGTTTTTGCCCCTGCCTGGCTGCCAGGTAAAGGGTTTGTCCTTAGCCAAGCTCCTCCCACTCCCTGGACCTCAGTTTTGCCACCTGTAGAATGGTGACAGTCACAACACAAATGTCTCCATAATTGTGGGTGACTTGGGAATTCTGAAATCTGCCTGGGTCCTATTTGATCCTAAAAGTTGATGGATTTGAATATCTCATTGAAAGAGACCTATGTGGAGCATTTTCATTCATTAATTGTTAGTTCATCTCTGAGAGCCAAAGCCAGGTCTCTGGGGATCCTTTTGCTGAATACACAAAAAGAGTAAAACATGCTTAATCACAGCAGAAAGTATTCAGGTTATACAAAACCAAAAAGAAAACCCCACAAATAGCAAGGATACTTAATCTCTTGCCACTCTTTAAGGGAGAAACTTTCAACAGGAGGGGGTGGATGTTCTCTTATTCCACAGGGAATTGGAGGCTGAGAGGAGTTGCTGGAGACACTTTAGGATGAGCAGGGTGCACTGTATTTCCATCGATAATCCATTATAAATGAACAAGTGTCTGGATACTTTCTTTTGTTTTCTTGACTCATATACAAGTATATCCATTACCTGTTACCAGTAACATCAAAACTTTTCAATGTCTTCAAGCATATCTTAATTCTGCTCCCTTGTGCCACCTCTGCCTTGTGAACAGAAATTGGATACACAAAAGCAAAACTTCAAAACATCACAATTTAGGAGGTGCTTAACCTCCCTGCAAAGAAAGTTGCACCCTTGAAAGAGTTTGCCACAAGGATCTGTTCCATAGACCCAGGTAAGTGTTTCTAGAACATGTACCAGAGGGAGGAAGGCAGGGGCCTGAGGTGGGATGCAGACAGGTACCCCACCCGATGAAAAGCAGCCAGCATTGGGAATAGCATGCCTCAGTATGGAAGGTGTATTAGCCAAAGGGGTGCTGATGCAAAGTACCAAAAATCTGTTGCTTTTATAAAGGGTATTTATTTGGGGTAAAAGCTTACAGTTACAAGGACCTAAAGAGTCCAAATCAAGGCTGCTTTCTCACCAAATATGTTGCCACTTGTTGAAGCAAGATGGAGGGCGATATCTGGCTGGTCTCTCAGGCCTTCTCAGCTGCTCATTTCTCTTCCCTGGGCTTTAGCTGTTTGAGCCTTCTCCTTTCTGTCACATGGCAGGACCAAAATGACTAAGTTCTTTCCTCTTTCTTGTGTCTTCTTGAGTGAGCGTCCATTTATATCAGCCCACCAAGGGGGCGGGGACTCAACCCTGAATCACACCTTACTGACGTGGTCAATTCAAAACTTAATTTTAACAGGTAATTTAATCAAAGACATCTCAGGTGAATCTAATACAATCAAAGGAGATCACACTCAGAGGAACAGACCAGTTTACAAACATATCTTTCTCTTTTTTAGGATTCACAAAAATAATCTCAAACTGCCACAGAATGCATTTCCTGGACGGAAAGACTCCAATTCAACCACATCATATCCCTACACAGTGAAAAATTTTTCTTTGTTATAAAGATATGCCTAGGTCATTTCTTTTTAAAGTGGCACATATGTAAAAGTATAAAGGAGAACATAAAAATTATCATTATCCCACTACCTAGAAATAACAATTTTAAACACTGTAAAGCATTCTTTGCAGTATTTTTCCTATGCTTATCTATGAAGAGATAGGTGAAACAGATGTAGGTATAAAAGATTTTTGTAATATGGGAATGACATTGCAACAACAGATACAGGCCGTTAATATATCTTTCCATAACCTACAGAATTGTGTGGGAGAGAGGGTAAACTACAATGTAAACTATAACCCATGCTTAGTGGCAATGCTCCAAAATGTGTTCATCAATTGCAATGAATGTACCACACTAATGATGTTATTAATGTGGGAAAATGTGGGAGGTATGGGGACTGGGGCATATGGGAATCCCCTATATTTTTTTTATGTAGCATTTATGTAATATAAGTATCTTTTTAAAAAATATTAAAATATATAAAAGTAGGCTGCAGAAAAAAAAAATCAAGTAGGGATCACACTCTATATTATATACATTGTGTTTTATCTTTTGATACCATCTCATGAGGACTTTCGTATGTCAATAAATATCGTTTTAAAACAGGAATTTCCATGCCTCTAAAACCTAGATTATATGTTAATTAATTAAACCACTTCCCCCTTTTGCTGTAAATTTAGGATGCACTCTTTTAAATCACACAAATATGAACACACTCCAGAACTAGATTGGCTGGCTTTGAATCCCAGCTCTTCCAGTAGCTGTGTGCCTTTGGGCAAATTATTTGTCCTCTTTTGCCTCAGTTTTCTTACCTGGAAAATGGGGCTATAATAGTACCCACCTTAAGAGATATTAGGAATTAATGAGTTAATATTAGTAAAGTGCTTGGAGCCTGAGGAAGCACTGGTATACCATAAAAGCTATATAATTTTTGTTTGCTACTGTCATAGGTGAGGCAAGCTTGCTCAGCTCTTCTCTGATTTACCCAGGATTCATCCCAGCACTGCTTCAGTCAGCGTATAAGTCATTGCTTAGCCTTCGCATGGGGTGCAGCAGTGGGAACTGGAAAGGAGGTCCTCAGGGAGCATATTTACCTGGACTCCCTTTGCTTTGCAACGATGCTGTCATCCTCTTAGTGTTGAGTGGTATCACAATCCAACATAACATCATGGAGGACAGAAACCCACGATCATTTCTTTCTCCCTTCTCTCTCCCTAAACTCTTTCAAATCCCTCCCTTCTCAATCCATGCCTCTCCCTTCCCACACATACTGAGGTAAATTCTAAACCCTGAGGAGGTCAAGAGAAGAGTAGTCAATCCTGGGTCTCTGAGACCTGTCTTTGGGGGTAATTTGGGATAATTTTTAGCTATAATGTCCAGGAGTATTTTTGCTTCCTCTTTTTCTGTGTTCCTTTTGCTCTCTTCAGGATGCTTTAGCCTGCATTCTATTTGGAGGACGTTGTTCCTCCTTTTATTGAAGGGGTTGAAGGGATAACAGGGAAAATGTGCTATGTGAGCATATCTACAGGATATTAGAAGGACTCTTCTTTGAGCTACAGTTTGGCAACCACCTCACCTCAGGATTTCTGACATTAATGAGGTAGCAAAGAGTGGAGAATTGCCTGCTGAGAGACAAACTTCAGGAAGATTGTCAGAACATCTTGCTCAGAAGAACTGATAAGATTAAACCATTTATAACCCAGTAAACAAGCCACATGGGACAGACCAGAAATGTTTTATGGTTTGGATCCAAGAAATATAACTTTGGTGCTCTGGGTGTTAGACAAATTGAGTTATGGGAAAGAGGGCAAGGTCAGAAAGCCAACCAGGAGGCTGTTTTCCTGTTTAAAAATTTGTGGCCTGGGATTAGATTTTATAATCCAGTGGAATAAAACTCACAGGAAAGGAGACTCCTAAAATAGTTCTTGCTGAGATCATTCTTTCTCGCTTGCACTTGCTCTCTTCTCTTTCCTTCCTTTGCCTTCTCTTGAGCTCCCCACACCCCTTTACAGGCCTCAGGCTAAATTCCCAGCTGGCCCTAATCCAAGCAGCTATTTTTTACAGGGTAATTCTACACTCTCAGCACTCATTTCTGTCTATTGCCCATCATTTTAAATAATGTGCCAAAATGAGTGAGCAAGCCTTCACCAATTTTATGTTTATTTGCTTGCTGATAAGGGAGGTCATGTTCTCTCACATAGAGATTGTGTGTGGATGTCTGTGGAGCAGCAGTAGGAGGTATCTATATTGTCCCTTGCCAACAATGTGATCAGGGGAAGCCAGTGAGTTTTGGCTTGCTTACCTGTAAAATGGGAATTTACAGCTTTGCCTACTGCATAGGATCATTGAGAGGATTGAAAGAAATAATGATTGTGTGAAAGCTCTTTATAAACTGGAAAAGGCTCTCCCATAGACACACTAAGCATTTCCAAACCCGGCTATGGTCTAGGTTCACCAGACCTAAGAAGGAATTTAAATTACACCCTACACCTGGCCAGGTGACATGCCTCAGTCACTTGCCCAGTCTCAGACTTAATTGGCTGCCTCTGGGGTTGGTCTTCTCCCTTCTGTTCTCTGGAGTTGTTAGCGCTTGTCCCTTTTTATACAATTCTTAAGTTGTTTCTGGCCAATTTTAGAAGTCAAGAGAGAAGCCAGTCAGGTCAGTAGTTCAGCTCTGAACATCAAATTTGTTGGCTGAATTGCTTCAGAGTGGATTTTAAGGAAGAAAAGTTAGGGAGAAACTCTAGCTTCTAGAATTTACCTATATTCACATCTCTAACCATAATGGTAAATAATTTTAGTTTGCTTCTTTGATCACAAAAGTTGATATAAGCATGTATTGTACCCAAACACTTTCATACACAAATAAATGACTAGGGCTAAAGATGGGTTAAAACAACAAAATTTAATCTATTTACCTAGTATTGGTAGGGAAAGAAAAAAGGATAGATTTCATTTCTGTGAATTTTAATTCTTTCTGCCAAACATTGGCATTTACTAAGCTAGGTGATGTTATTGTCATTTTGCTCAACAGAAAATCTTACTCAATTAAGTTTCAAGATATTGGAGTCTAAATTGTTTTTGCTTGCATGGCATATTTTTTAATCTTTTCACTTTCTAACCTTATATTTAACATATATAACTTGCAAGCAAACACAGTTGTTTTCCTTATATAGTCTAAAATCTTAGGCTTTTATTTGGGACATATTCCATTTATATGTAATGTAATTACTGATTTATTTGGGTTTATATATAACATTTTATTATTTATTTTCTATTTGAACTATCTCTTTTGAATTCCTTTTTCACGTCTCTCTGACATTTTTTAGTGAATTGGGTTTTTCAAAATTAGATCAGTTCTTCATTTTAAAAGATATTGAGCAGACATATGAACAGACATATATCACAGGACAATGAAGAAAACAATCATAATGAAAGAGAAATACTATGAAAAACAAGCAGATCAATTGAAGGAGAGATTATCCAGAGAAAAAATAATCTGTAATTAGTTAATTAGAGAGACCTGAGAGTAGCATATTCATTAAACAAGATTATACATTTTAAAATAGATCTTGGACTTTAAAAATGCCAGTACTATAATTTTAAAAATTTTAAGTATCGGTAGATTATGTTTAATAAATCTTCTCAAAATATATATGGCAAAATTCAAAGGTAGAAAAGAGAGGAGGGATAGAGGATCAACTCAGGGTGCAGAAGTTATCAAAGTAGATACACCTTTAATTCCTGATAATGTGACAAGTTAGCACGGGGCTCTGGCTGCTTCTCCCAAATCACCTCCAGGAAAACTACAGAAGTCAAAAGGAAACACAGCACTCAGAAAATGTAAACAAATAAACAAATAAGAAAACTGATGAAAACCCTGGGGAAACATAAAACATATGTAACACTGGAACAGTTGGTGGCTACAGCCTGGAAGGGAGAGCTGCAGATTGCAGCTGTGCGAGGCAAATTTTCAAGGGGGCTTTTAAATTCTCCTCTTGCATTAGCCCTATTTAATGTGAGACAATCATTGGTTGTCTTGTGGTCATAAAAATGGGCAATAACAGCCCGGTGACCAGTGGAGGTACTATCAGGTTAATGTGGAAGCCCTGCTGAGTGATGAGCTCAAGAGAAACAGATGAAGCCTGACTATCCACGGGGGCATCTACTCCCCCCCACAACCCTGAGAGATGATAAAATCACTTGATGGGCAATTAAAGGTAAGCCCATGCACAGAGGATTTGCTTGGTGGAGTAGAAGCAAATAGAGGTAGTTTATAATGATTTTGCAGTGTCAAGGGCTCCCCAAATTGAATCTCACCATCTCCCCTCTCTTTAATTTATTTCAGACGGAGACACCAGGACTTAATGTAAAGCCCTTTTCTGAAGCACACTCCCTGACTGGGTAGGTGACACATGGTAGGGAAACATGAACTTGCAAAGCAATATATTTATATCCAGTATCAAAGAAAACAACCAGCCAAAGAGCATGTAATTCCTAAAACAGGATCATTGGAATGGGCACACCAATAATATAAAATAAACATTAAAAAATACTCCAAGAAATGAAGTAATGTATTAATAATATAAATCAGGAACAAAAGGTAATAAAAAGGACCAAAGGGAATACTAGGTAAAAAAATATATAATAGATGAAAGGAGGAATCCAATAGATGGGATAAATAACAGAATGGATAAAGTTTGAGGATTAATTAGACATGTGGATGATCAGAATAAAGAGCACTCTCAGAGGGCAATAAGAGAAGAAAAGGATAGAAAATATAGCAGAAAAGCTAAAAGACATGGAGGGTAGAAGTAGAAATATCAATATATAGGGAATGCGTGTGCCAAAAGGAAAGAAATAGAGGGGGAGAAAACATAAAGAAATAATCATTATAAACTTCAGAATTAAAGAAAGATGAAAGAACTCAGATTTAAAAGGCTCACGGCATTATAATGAAATCTAAGTATATCAAAGGTAAAGAGACAATTTTGAGTGGATGTGGCTCAAGTGGTTGAGCGCCTGCTTCCCACATGGGAAATCCCAGGTTTGGTCCCCAGTGACTCCTGGGAAAAAAAAAAAAAGAAATCAACAAGCAAACAAATGAAAAAAAAAAACAAAAACAAAAACATGAAACAACTCAGGGGAGCTGATGTGGCTCAGTGTTGAGTGCTGGCTTCCCACATAAGAGATTCAGGGTTCAATCCCTGGTTCCAGTACCTTAAAAAAAAAAAAAAAAAAGACAATTTTAAATGCTTCCAGAGATTAAAGAAAAAGAATCAAAGTGATATCAGATTAATTGGCAGCAATTGCATGCATGAAGTAAAAGAAATATTTTTTTTAAGGAAAATAACTTTGAACCTTAAATTTCAATTCAGAGGTATTTCATTTATATATGAGGGTGTAATAAAAATACTCTCAAGCATATACACTTCAAAAAGGGTTGTCGTGCAAATTCTCATTTTGAAAGAAATTAGTGAAGAAAATATGCAAATAATAAATTCAGAAGGATGCTACAAAAGATAAAGGGATCAAATGTAATCAAATAATTTGTCTAAATGTCAAAATTTTAAAAGAGGGAGAAAGAAAGAAATTATAGCTGTACAATCAGAATTCGTGCTGGTGCTCTGCTGTTGCCATCTTAGAACTGTTAATAAGTTTATCTTTGAACTTGGGTTTTGTAAGTGAAGTCTGATGAGAAAATGGAACATTCAGAGGAGCAGAGAAGATTGTGTTATGCATGTTCACTCCTCCTTGACACACCATTTGCACATATGTCTGTGCTGCCCCATGAGTACAGAATTCTAGTGGTCCCATGATGCATAAGAGTTTGGCAATACTCAAAGCAAGATCAAGGTTAGTCACTTATCTCTATGACTAAGTGGGACCTTGAACTACTTAAACTAGTACTTGCTTCAAAAGCAGAAAAAAGGTAATGGTTTTCTAAAGAAACACAATTGACTAAGGAACCCTGTCATATCCTTTCATACACATGTTGCCTTCCTGTATTAGCCAGCTCTTATGCTGGAAATTATGACACAGAAGGAAAGGGAAACGAAGGACAACTCATAGTTCCTTTTCCTTTCAGTCTTTCCTTACTCACCAGAAAACAGAAGGTAGACAGTGTTGGTAGAAAGTTCAGGATACAAAGGAGTGAAATAAAAAGTTAAGTTACTATTGTGCAGCATTTCCACTGTTCTGGTGTGATCAAACTATATATGCATGTACAAGCCATGAAAAATGAATTGTGTAATTTTGGCAGTTCTGAACACAAATTAAATGTTCTAATATTTTTATTCAAAAGTGACATCGGGGGAGTGGGTGTAGTTCAGTTGAGGGCCTGCTTCACATGTACAAGTTCCCAGGTCCATTCCACAATACCTCCAAAAAATGAAAAAATAAAATACAAATGAAACTGACATTGCACAATATAAACATGAAGAGTAAAATTCATGCTCATAATTTAAAATTTTAATTTCACTTTACTTAGAACAATATTAAACAGCACATATGAAACCACCACAAGTTATGAGAGAGACCACTGAAAAAAACATTCTAAATGAATACCTTTGAAAGCACTTCTTTTTCTTGCTTTGTGAAAAAGAAATCTTGCATTTTCATTTTCTACTAGGCCCTAAAAATTATATATCTGGCCTTATTTGCAGATGATGTGATCATCTACACAGAAGAGAGAAACAGAAATCGATAGCAAATACTGATAACTAATAAAAGAATTCCAGAGTAAATATTCTTTTTTTAAACAATAACATTTATCCAAACTAGCAATAATCAATTAGAATATATATTTATATATATATAATGCTATTCACAATAGGAACAAAAATTAATGAAATAGCCAAAAACAAATGAAAAGCACACAAACCCTTTAGAGAAAATTTCAACATTCCAATAAGCAATCTTAGATCTGATTAAATGAAGAGATAGTACAAGTTCTTGGGTGAGACAAATATTAAAAAGTATCAATTCTCCTAATTAATCTACAAAGTTTAATGCAGTCCTCATTACAATTTCTGCTAGAGTTTTTTTAAGGTACTCAATAAGCTTATTCTAAAAATAAATATGAAAAACAAAGTCCAGATATAGCAATGATAATTTAGAAGAGAAAAAAGGGAGAAACTGCCAAAGAAATGTTAAAAAAAAAAAAAGACTCTAATTAATGCAACTGAATAGAAAGCTCAGAGAGATAGATTCATGTAAAAACTTAATACTTAATGATGGCACCATGAGACAAAAAGGAAAGAATGGGCTGTTTGTAGATGATTTTGGGGGAAAAACTGGCTAAGCATATGAAGAAAAATAAAACTACATCTCTATTTAACATCTTACATAAGTGCAGACTCCAGAAAGATTAAAATCTTATATATGAAAAAGAAAACAATTGTATTCATAGAAGATGGTGCTGCAATCTTGAAATTCTTAGTACATTTTGAACAGAGTCCACATTTTCATTTTGTACTGGGCCCACAATTTTTTTTCACACCAGAAAAGGAAATTTCTGTTAAACATATATTAATCAAATTATTTTTATTTTGGCAATATGTGCTGTACCTTACAGATGTATGCATCTGTGGTGGAAGAAAGCACAATATTTTTTTATTTTTTGTTGTTTAAGAGCTCTTAAAGGTTTACAGAAAAATCATGTAGATAGTATAGAGTTCCTATATAGCACTCCTCATAACAGCTTTCCCCATTACTAACACATTGCATTAGTATGGTGACTATGTTGCAATTGGTTAAACAATATTTTTATAATTATATTATTAATTTCATCCATAGTTTACATTCAAGTTCACTTTTTATGTTTTATATATATATTTAAAATTTTTATTCTGGTAACGAACGTAAAACCTAAAATTTCCCATTTTATCCATTTTCTCTTTTTTTATTGGAGAGGTTGTAGGTTTACAGAAAACGCATGCTTAAAGTACAGAGATATCATATTCCACCTATATTATTAACATGGTGCATTAGTTTGGTATATTTGTAACAACTGATGAAAGAATATTATCATAATTGTACTATTAATTATAGTCCATGATTTCTATTAGGGTTCACTGTTTGTATTAGATGGTCCTATGTTGTGGTTTTTTTTTTAAGATTTTATTTATTTATTTATTCCCTCCTTGCTGCTTGTGCTTGCTGTGTCCATTTGCTGTGCGTTTTTCTGTGTCTGCTTGTCTCCCTTTGTTGGGTCATCTTGCTGCGTCAGCTCACCGCACCACGTGAGTTGGCTTGCCTTTACCAGGAGGCCCTGGGAACCAAACCCAGGGCCTCCCATATGGTAAACGGGAACCCTATCGATTGAGCCACAGCCGCTTCCCTGTTTTTTGTTTTTAACTTTTATTCTAGTAATACATATACAACCTAAAATGTGCCCTTTTAACCACATTAAAAAGTGTAACTCAGGGCTGTTGGTTACACTGACATTGTTTTACTTCCACCAAAGCCATCTATTACCAAATCTTTTCCATCATCCCAAATAGAAAATCTTTATAATTTTAACATTAACTCTCCACGCACCCTGGCCCCTGGAAATCTGCGTTCTGGTTTCCAGCTCTATGAATTTGTTAACCCTGATTATTTTATTTGAGTGAGATCACACAATATTTGTCCTTTTGTATCTGGCTTACTCAACATGATGTCTTTAGTGTTCAGCCATATTATCACATGTATCAGAACTTCATTCCTTTTTTATGGCTGAGTAATATTCATATTCATATAGATAGATAGATAGATAGATAGATATCTCATTTTCTTTATCCATTCATCAGTTAATGGATACTTGGTTTCCTTCTACCTTTTAGCAGTTGTGAATAAAGCTGCTATGAACATCTGTGGGCAATTATCTGTTCAAGTCCCTGCTTTCAGTTCTTTTAGGTGTATACCTAGAAGTGGGATTGCTGGGTCATATGGTAAGTCCATATTTAACTTTCTGAGGAACTGCCAAATTGTCTTCCACAGTGGTTGAACCATTTTACATTTGCACCAACAATGAATGAGTGTTCCTATTTCCCCACATCCTCTTGTGGGGATATTATTGGCTTGTTATTGGCTGTTTTTTTTTTTTTTTTTTTAAATAGTAGACATTCTAGTGGATAGAAAATGGTATCTCACTATGGTTTTGATTTGCATTTCCCTAATGGTTAATGATGCTGAGCATCTTTTCGTGTGTTTATTGGCCATTTGTATTTCTTTTTTAGAAAAATATTTAGTCAAGATTTTTGCTTATTTCTCAGTTGGGTTGTTTGTCTTTTTGTTGTTGAGGATTTCTATATATCCTGGGTATTGAACCCTTCCTTATTGGACCTGTGGTTTAAAAATATTTTCTCCCATTGTATAGATTGTGTTTTTACTTTCATGAAAAAGTGCTTTGTTGCACAAAATTTTAAATTTTTGATAAGGTCCCATTCATCTTTTTTTTTTAATTTATTTTGTTGCTTATGCTTGGGATATAAGGTATGAGAAACCATTCCTAACACAAGGTTCTGAAGATATTTTCCCGTAATTTCTCCCAAGGGGTTTTAGTTTTTGCTCCTTTGCTTAGGTATTTCATCCCCTTGGGGTTACTTTTTTAATATGGTGTGAGGTAGGGGTCCACCTTCATTCTTTTTCATTCATATGGATATTCAGTTTTCCGAGAACCATTTGTTGAAGAGAATACTCTTTCCCTAATGAGTGTACTTGGCACCAGTGCCAAAAATCAATTGACCATAGATATGAGAGTTTATTTCTGAACTCTTATTTCAATTCCATAGATGTATATGTCTGTCCTTGTGCCAATACCATGATTTGATTTGATTACTGTGGTTTTGTAATAAGTTTTAAAATCAAGAAGTGCGGGTCCTCCAAATTCTTTATCAAGATGATTTTGGCTATTTGGGACTGCTTACACTTCCATATTAATTTGATGATTGGCTTTTCCACTTCTGCAAAGAAGAATGTTGGAATTTTGATTGTGATTGTATTGAATCTGTAAATCACTTTGGTAGAATTGACATCTTGACAATATTTGGTTTTCCAATCCATGATTATGAATTGTCCTTCCATTTATTTAGGTCTTCTTTGATTTCTTTCTGCAATGTTTTGTAGTTTTCTGTTTACAAGTCCTTTACATAATTGGTTAGATTTATTCCAAGATAATTGATTCTTTTCGTTGCTATGATAAATGGAATTTTTACTTGATTTCCTCTTTAGATTGTTCATTACTACTGTATAGATATAGCACTGATTTTTGCTTATTTTATCTTCTACCCCACCACTTGGGTGAATATATTTTTAGCTCTTCTGGCATTGTTGAGTTGTTTTCAGGATTTTCTATATATAGGATTAGGTCATCCTGATCCTATACAGGAAAATTCACTTCTTCCTTTCCTATTTGGATGGCTTTTATTTCTTTTCTTTTTTTGCTTAATCACTGTAGCTAGAACTTTTAGTTAGAGCATGTTGAAATAACAGTGGTGACAGTGGGCACCTTTGCATTGTTCCTGATTTTAGAGTGAAAGATCTGAGTCTTTCACCATTGAGTATAATCTAGGTGGTGGATTTTTAATATATTCCCTTTATCATGTTAAGGATGTTTCTGCCTTCTCATGGTTTTCTGTGTATTTTTATGAAGGAGAGGTGCTGGGTTTTGTCAAATGCCTTTTCTGCATCAATTGAGATGATTATGTTTTGTTTTTTTTTTCCCTTTGCTATATTAGTGTGGTGTATTACCTTAATTTATTTTTTTTTGTTGTTTTGAACCACCCTTGCCTTTTTGGGATAAATTTATCCCATGGTGTATAATTATTTCAAAGTACTATTGGATTCAATTTGGTAGTATTTTATCAAGCATTTTTTGCATCTTATTCATGAGGGATATTAGTCAATAATTTTCTTTCCTTGTGGTATCTTTATCTGGCTTTGGTATTAAAGTAATGCTGCCTTCATAGAATGAACTAATTAGTGTTTCTTCCTTCCTTTTCTTTTTGTTTTTGGGAGAGTTGGAGTAGGATTGTGTTAATTATTCTTGGAAAATTTGATAAAATTCACCTGTGAAGCCATCTGGACCTGAGCTTTTCTTTGTTGGGATGGGACCACAAATTTCGTAGCCAGTCCTGTATAGGAATATACCTTTGTGACCTAAGGGTAG
>JAKSZT010054263.1:4749473-4857081 GCA_026826555.1 Tolypeutes matacus
CACAGGTACAAACAGGCAATTTTTTTTTTAATTTATTTATTTTTTATTGTGGGTAAAAATCAAAATTTTCACAATACATACCAATATTTGTAAAATGATATATAAATATATATGCATATATGTGCATTTGCTTACAAAAATGTTTATATATATATATAAATATATTTTAAGAGGTGCTTAGATTACCTAAAATATTACACGGAACCCACCGGGATTCCCATGTTGCCCACCTCCCACACCTCCCACCACATCCCATACAAACATCTCCCATAAGTGTGGCCCACCACCCTCAATGGACCTACACATCCTGGGGCCTTGCCACCAACCATAGACCACAGTTCATATCGTAGACCACACTCTCTCCCACACAGTTCTGAGTGGTGTGTGCTGATTTAAAATGGCATACATCCGTGAAACAGGCAATTTGCATGTGAGCAAACCCAAAGGCTAACAGATGTATGAAGAGATACTAACACTCAGTCACAACTAGAAAAATAGAAACAACAGTGAAAGAAATGTCACACTGTATAATGCCAAGTGCTTCCAGGGATAAAAGGAATCCTCATATTTTGCTAGTACAATATGGAGAGCACTCGAACATTATTTGGCCCAATAAAATATACATAACAGGTATGAGTTCATACCCCAGAAAAATATTCACATGTGTTCATAAGGAGACATGCATGATACTGTTATCAGAGTCAAAAGTATTGTTGAGGTATTAGGACTTGGTGGAAGAATGGATAAGTAAATGCAAATGTATATTAAGCATCACCTAGTTAGAGAGAAATTAAGGAAAGTTGCATATTTGCACATTTCTTAATGTTTCACTAATAACAAAAACTAGTTTGAAGATAACATTGTGAATATTTTAAATTTTTAGGGTGTGACAACACCCTTAAAACCACAGTTATCTTGTTGAAGGAGAGGCTAGAGAATATGTTGCTTTCTCCTCAGCCTTAGGTTAATTTTTCCAGAGTTCAAATGTCAGAGCTTGGTCCCATCTTTATTCCAGTTTTGCAAGCCAGAAACATTGCGGTCATCCTGGATAACTCTTTCTCCCTCACTCCCTTAAACCATCCACCAATACCTTTCAGTTTATCTACTAAATAGATCTTGACTCTGTCCACATCTCACTACCTCCTCCACTGCTGACTTGGTTTAAGCTGCCATCAACTTCACATTCTCCTAATTGACCCAGCAGCATTCACCTTGGCCTCATTTTGTCTATTCTTCATGTAAAAAGAAAAAAGAACATTGCAAGTCACACAAATCACAAGTCTGAAACTGATTCTTCCCTTGTTTAAAATCCTTCAGTGCCTTCCTTGTGCTCTTAATAACAAAACCCGTTAACATGACCTGCAAGATTCATCTTGATCTAGCCCTTCCTAACATAACAGCTTTACTTTATAGGATGCATTCTTTGCTGTGCTTTCTAACCACACTGACATTTCTCTCTCTCTCACACACACACATGCCATTCCCTCTCATGTCTCAGGACATTGGCACATGCTTTTCACACTGCTGACAATGTTGTTTCTCCTTTCACCCTCTCTTTAACTTGTTAATTCCTGCCTGTTCTTCATATCTCAGCTAAGGGGCACTTCCTCAGAGATATGGCCCTTGACTTCCCTGACAAGATCAGTCATACAGCATAGCCTCTAATAGCACCATGTGCACTTGCCACAGTACAAATTTACCTTTGTTTTGTGATTCTTTCATGGTTGTCTGCCTATCCTAGCAGGCTATAAGCTCAGTGGGAACAGAGACTGTGTGCTTTTATACTTCATTATTCCATCACATGGCATGGTGTCTGGCAACAGTATGCACTTAAAACATGTTTTTGAATAAATAAATAATCCCATCCTTTTTGACATGATTACCCCATGTTTTTGATGTTTGTTTATTCAATTTTTCATAAAGCAAGATGTATTTCCTCACTAACATATGCTATACTGGTGGTTAAACTCCAAATCCATCTGGGAAAGTTTGGCTTTATCCTCAGCAATGTGTTTTGATGAAAATCCTCTGTTGCTTACCTATGAATATGTCTATCTAGAAGTTATACAGGGTTTTGTTGGTGTCTGTCATCTGCCTGTCTCTTCCTCATATAGACTTCGAGGTTCAAGAGCAGAAAATGATTTTTGCTTCTGTGCCCTTGGCACCTAACTGTAACATTTGTTTCATGGCTTGAGCTCAGTAAGTGATTTTTTTTTTTTAAAGATTTTTATTTATTTATTCATTTATCCCCCCCTTGCTGCTTGTGCTCGCTGTGTCAGCTAACCACGCCATGTGGGCGGGCTTGCCTTCACCAGGAGGCCCCGGGAACTGAACCCGGGGCCTCCCATATGGTAAACGGGAGCCCTACTGATTGAGCCACAGCCGCTTCCCAGTAAGTGTTTTTTATTAGTTGGTTAATTTGTTTTGTAGGAAACAATGTATGGTTAAGAAACATGGGCATCAAGGGACCTGCTTTGGGGGTCAGCATACTAGGATAGTGCTTCACAATTCCCAGGAGAGTGAGGGACAGAGAGAAGAAAAAGCCAAAACAACAAAATGAATTACTAAACCTTCCAGTCACAGGGACGGGCTCCCCTCCCCCAGCCATGAGATATTCAGCGGGGGTAAAACCCCTGCTCATTGCAGCTGACTGAGAGGGGAGCAGAGGTCTTCCTCCCTGTCAGCTGTTACAAAGGAAAAGGGAGGGAGAGTGTGGGGCTTTTCTTCAGTGAATTTGGCCAGTGGAGCATGCTTTGAATCTCAGCTCTGGCCAGAAGAAAACAAAGGAAAACTGAGAGAGATATATCTCTGTGGAAAGGTGCGCCAATGAGCACCATCTGGGAGAAAGTCTGCACCCCATTAGTGAGTCCCTGGCACAATTTTGATAACTAAAGCTGGGCAATCTTAAAGACTTAGGATAAGTTGAACCAAATATCAAAGAAGAGCTGTGAAAAAATAATAACAATAGGCAAAAGAGAGAAATTGGTCATCACAGTAAATTCACCAACATATCAGATGCCTAGACATCAGCAAAAAATTACAAGCCATACTAGGAAACAGAAAGAGATGGCCTAGCCAAAGGAAGAAACCAAATGTTCTGAAGAGATTCAAGATTTAAGACAATCAATCAGTGATAATCACACAACTCTCTTAAATCAATTTAAAGAATTGAAAGAAAATATGACTAAAGAGATAAAAGGTGTTAAGAAGACACTGGGTGAACATAAAGAAAAATTCGAAAGTCTGCAAAGAAAAGTAACAGACCTTATGGAAATGAAAGACATGATGGATGAGATTAAAAATACGTTAGAGGCACATAAGAGCAGATTTAAATTGCTTGAAGACAAAATTAGTGATTTTAAAAACAGAACATCTGAATTGGAAAAGACAGAGAAGAGAATGGAAAAAAATGGAACAAGGTCTCAGGAATTGAATGGCAATGTGAAATGCAAAAACATATGCATTACAGGTGTTCCAGAAGGCGAAGAGAATGGAAAAGGAACAGGAAGAATATTTGAGGAAATAATGACTGAAAAACCCCCTACCCTTATGAAAGACATAAATATCAATATCCAAGAAAGACAACACACCCCAAACAGAATAAATACAAATTGGCCTATCCTGAGACACCTACTATTCAGAATGATGAATATAAAAGATAAAGAGAAGATTTTGAAAGCAGCAAGAGAAAAGCAAAACATCACATATAAGGGAAACTAGATAAGATTAAGTGCTTAGCTATCATCAGTAACCATGGAGAGGAGAGGAAAGTGGTATGATGTATTTAAGGTATTGAAAGTGAAAAACTGCCAGCCAAGAATTCTGTATCTGGCAAAACTGTCCTTCAAAAATGAAGGGGAGTTCAAAGTCTTCATGGTCAAACAAAAATTGATAGAATATGTTACCAAAAGATCAGAATTACAAGAGATACTAAAGTGAGTGCAGCCTGAAAGGAAAAAAACAAGGGCAAGAGACTTGGAGAAAAGTGTAGAAATGAAGAATATTAGAAAAGATAGACTATAGTATGATATGACAACAGAAAGCCAACGGTCAAAATGGATCTAGTAAATAATGCCTTTATAGTTATAACATTAAATGTTAATGACTTGAACTCCCCAATCAAAAAACACAGGCTGATAGAATGGATTAAAAATATATAAGCTATCTATATGTTGTCTACAAGAGACTCACCTCGGATGTAAGGCCACAACCAGGTTAAAAGCGAAAGGTTGGAAAAAGATATTCCACACAAATAATAACCAAAAATGAGCTGGAATAGCGATTCTAATATCAGACAAGATAGGTGTTAAATGCAAAACTGCTATAAGGGATGAAGAAGGTCATTATATATTATAAAAGGGACAATTCAACAAGGAGAAATAACTATTCTAAATATTTATGCACCTAACCTCAGTGCCCCAAGATACATGAGGCACACACTGGCAAAGCTAAAGGGAGAAATTGATATCTCTAAAATAATAGTTGGCGACTTCAATACACCACTCTCAGTATTGAATAGAACATCTGGACAGAGGATAAATAAAGAAACAGAGGGCTTGAATAATACGATAAATGAACTAGGCCTAACAGACATCTACAGCGCATTGCACCCCAAAATAGCAGGATATACATTCTTTGCAAGTGCTCATGGATCCTTCTCCAAGATAGACCATATGTTGGGTCAAAAGACAAGTTTCAATCAATTTTAAAAGATTGAAATTATACAAAACGTTTTCTTTGATCATAACAGAATGAAGCTGGAAATCAATAAAGGACAGAAAAAGGGATATTCATAAATATATGAGATTAAACAACACACTCTTAGACAATCAGTGGGTCAAAGAAGAAATTGCAAGAGAATTCAGCAAATATCTTGAGATAGATGAAAATGAGAACACAACATATGAAAACCTATGGTACACTGCAAAGGCAGTGCTGAGAGGGAAATTTATAGCCCTCAGTGCTTACATTAAAAAAGAAGAAAGAGCCAGAATTGGTGGTCTAACCTGGAAGAACTGCAAAAAGAACTACAAACTAATCCCAAACCAAGCCAAATGAAAGAAATAGTAAAGATCAGAGCAGAAATAAATGAAATCAAGAACAAAAAACAATAGAGAGAATCAACAAAACCAAAAATTGGTTCTTTGAGAAGATCAACAAAAATCGACAAAGAAAAAAAGAGAGAAGACACACATAAATAAAAACAGAAATGAGAGAGGGGACATTACAACTGACCCCGTAGAAACAAGAGAGATCATAAGAGGATACTATGAACAACTGTATGCCAAAAAACTATGAAATGTAGACAAGATAGAAAAATTCCTGGAAGCAGTTGAACCACACACATACACTGACTTTAGAAGGAATAGAAGACTTCAACAAACCAATCGCAAGTGAAGAGATTGAAATAGTCATCAAAAACCTCCCAAAGATGAAAAGCCCAGGACCAGATGGCTTTACAGGTGAATTCTGCCAGTCATTCAAATGTGAACTAATACCGAACTTGCTTAATCTCTTCCAAAAAATTGAATGGAAACAATGCTACCAAACTCATTCTATGAAGCCAACATCACCTTAATACAAAACTAGATAAAGATACTACAAAAAAAGAAAATTAGAGACCAATGTCTCTAATGAATATAGATGCAAAAATCCTCAACAAAATACTTGCAAACAGAATCCAAAAGCACATTAAAAGAATTATACATTACCATAAGAGGGTTTTATCCCAGGTATGCAAGCATGGTTCAACACAAGAAAATCAATTAGTGTAATAAACCACAATGATAAATTGAACAAGAAAAAACACATGATCCTCTCAATTGATGCAGAAAAAGTATTTGACAAAATACAGCACCATTTCTTAATAAAAACACTCCAAATAGAAGGAAGCTTTCTCAATATGGCAAAGTGCATATGTGAAAAACCTATAGGTAGCATTGTACTCAATGGTGAAAGACTGAAAGCATTCCCACTAAGATCAGGAACAAGGCAAGGATGCCCACTGTCACCTTTATTATTCAATATTGTGCTAGAAATTCTAGCTAGAGCAATTAAGCCAGACAAAGAAATAAAAGGCACTCAAATAGGAAAGAAAGAAGTAAAACTTTCACTATTCACTGATGGCATGATCTAGAAAATCCTGAAAAATCCACAACAAAGCAATTAGAATTAATAAACGAGTTCAGCAAAGTGGGAGGATACAAGGTTAATATGCAAATGTGAATAGCATTTCTATATACTACTGATATGCAATCTGAGGAGGAAATCATGAAAAAATCCATTCATAACAGTGACTAAAACAATCAAATATTTAGGAATAAATTTAACCAAGGACATAAAGGACCTGTGTTCAGAAAACTACAAAACATTGCTAAAATAACAGGTGGGTAGATTAGGAAGGGCAGGTTAGAATGCCCAGGGCATGTAACTGAATCTTGTCATCCCATGGGTGAAGAGCCCCAGGGGGGATGGGAGGAAGGAACAGAAAAGATCAAACGGTATACTTAGAGGTCATGGGAAATGTTTTTCATTATCTTACAGTAATGGACAAAGGACATGGTAAATATCATCAAAAATTATTAAACTGTATCTTGTAAATTTTAAACTATACTGTAAGCCATTGACAATGTTTAGTATCTATGTTTCACTATCTGTATAACATTTATAACAATGTTACCATCCACACAAAAAAAGGTTTTAATATGCGGTGGGGAATGGAGAGGGAGGTTGGGTACATGGGAATCTCTAGTATTCAGTGTGTGATTTTTCTGTGACCTAAATCTTCTTTGAAAACTAAATGAAAATCTGGGAGACACTGGGAATGAGAGGGGGAAGGCGTCGTGGTACACACTGGACATCCGATAATGCAGTGATAAAAGGAGAAAAAATAAAAATAAAAAATAATTAAAAAAAAAAAAAACATTGCTAAAAGAAACCAAAGAAGACTAAATAAATGGAAGGATTTTCCATGTTCATGGATTGGAAGACTAAATATCATTAAGATGTCAGTTCTACCCAAACTGATTTACAGATTCAATGCAATCCCAATAAAAATCCCAACAGCCTTTTTTGCAGAAATTGAAAAGGCAATAATCAAATTTATTTGGAAGGGTAAGGGGCCCCAAAATAGCCAAAAATGTCTTTAAAAAGAAGAATGAAGTTGGAGAAATCTCACTTACTGACTTTAAATCATATTACTTAGCTACAGTGATAAACAAACAAACAAATAAACAAAACAGCATGGTACTGGCATAAGGACAGACATATTGACCAATGGAACTGAAGTGAGAACTCAGAAATTGACCCTCACATCTACAGTCAAATGACTTTTGACAAGGCTGTTAAGCCCACCCAGCTGGGTTGGAACAGTCTCTTCAACAAATGGTGCTGGGAGAACTGGTTAGCCATATCCAAAAGAAAGAAAGAAGACCCCTATCTCACACCTTTTATAAAAATTAACTCAAAATGGGTCAAGGACTTAAATATAAAAGCAAACACCATGAAACTCCTAGAAGAAAATGTAGGAAAATGTCTTCAAGATCTTGTGGTAGGCGGTAGTGTCTTAAACCTTATGCCCAAAGCATGAGCAACAAAAGAGAAAAATAGATAAATGGGACCTCCTCAAAATTCAACACTTGTGCACGTCAAAGGACTTTGTCAAAAGGGTGAAAAGGCAGTCGACTCAATGGGAGAAAATATTTGGCAATCACATATCTGATAAGGGTTTAATATCCATGATATATAAGGAGATCATACAAGTCAACAATAAAAAGACAAAGTATTCCATTAAAAATGGGCAAAAGACTTGAAAAAACATCTGTCCAAGGAAGAAAGACAAATGGTGAAGAAACACACAAAAAAATATTCAACATCACTAGCGATTAGGGAAATGCAAATCAAAACTACAATGAGATATCATTTCACACCTATTAGACTGGCCGCTATGAAAAAGTCAGAAAACTATAAATGTTGGAGAGATGTGGAGAGAAGGAACGCTTATTCACTGTTGGTGGGAATGTAGAATGGTTAAGCCACTTACAGGACTGTTTGGCAGTTCCTAAGGAAGTTGAATATAGACTTGCTATGGGACCCGGCAATACCATTGCTAGGTATATACCCAGAAGAACTGAGAGCAGTGACACAAATAGATGCCTGCACACTGATGTTCATAGCAGCGTTATTCACAATAGCTTAAAGTTGGAAACATCCCAGGTGTCCATCAACTGGTGAATGGATAAACAAATTGTGGAGTATACATATGATGGAATATTATGCAGTGGTAAGAAGAAACAAAGTCGTGAAACATATGACAACATGGATGAACCTGGAGGACATCATGTTGAGTGAAGCAAGCCAGACACAAAAGGACAAATACTGTATGATTGCCCTATGATGAACTAAATATATTATGTGGAATATGAATATGGGTAGAATTGCATATATAGGACCATTTTTTTTGAAGCTGAACAAATATAAGTTAATATTACAAAATGTTATTATCAGACAAAAAAAATAACATTATACTAAGTGAAGGAGACCAGACACAGAGTACTACATATTGTATGATTCCATTTATGCAAAAGGCAAATATAAATCAATTTATAGATGAAATGAGATTAGTGTTTATGTAGATCTGAATAAGGAATGCTAAGGGGTGTGGAGTCTTTCTTTTTGGAGTAATGAAATTGTTCTAAATTTTTTGAGATGATGAATGTACAACATTGTGATTTACTAAAAGCCATTGGTTATATACTGTTGATAGAATCGCCAGAAACAGCAGCTATGTACAGTGGGGAAACACAGAGAGATTGAGAGGTGAGGAGTTTTCTCATTTGTTTGTCTGGTTTTTGTTTATTATTATTATTATTGAAATAATGAAAATGTTCTAATGATGATTGAAGTGATGAATGCACAACTATGTGATTATACCAAATACCACTGATTGTACACTTCAGATGAATTGTATGCTTTATTAATATGTAACAATAAAATTGATTTGTTTAAAAAAAGAAAAGAAAGAAACATGGGCTTTAACATCAAAAAAACTCCAAAGATATCCTGTCTCCATCACATACAAGCTGCTTGACTTTAATTAAGCAAGTGAGTATGTCTCTCTCAGGTTCATTTCTTCTTTGATAACGTAAATATTAACACCTAGTCCACTGATTTCTTTTTGTGGACATAAAATAGAATTGTGTATGCAAAAGTACCAAACACAGTGATTGGCATGTGATCAATAAATATTAGTTTCTTTCACTACTGAATATTAACTGCAGTAGCCTGAGTTCTGGGTTCTGCTTTAAAACTAGAGTAAAAGTGCTCTTGTCTGTCATTATGTGTGCCTATAATTGATTAATTTAAAAGTCAGTTAAAAAGAAGAATATGAAAACGATATATTTATCTTAAATATTTTATTTTCATTTAAAACATATACATATGCATTCACCTACCAATTTTCTTGTATATAAGAGTCACATTCTCTTTCCTGTATAAACTGTTACCCAAGGTCCATCAAGTAAGACTGTTGCTATGTGCAATAATGATCAAGTTTACTTGAACTGGAACAAAAAAAATTAAAGACAGCCATAAAGTAATAGGAGTATAGAGTCCATATTTCACATTAAAAAAAAATAACATAAAGGTTTCACTCACACCTATTCTCTTAGAACACCTAATTTAATCAAGTCTTCCAAACTTTCAACTTTGTTTACAGAGAAACAATAATTATTTTACATTATCTTTTTTTTTTTTTAATTTGTTTCCATATGATTTAATTAAGTTACCTAATTTCAGTAACAATTATAAAAGACATAAACACGACTGGGAATAAACAAGACCACCTCCTGGAAAGCACTGAACTCAGTTGGTGGGGACGATGGTGAGAGGACATCCTGGAGAGTGGCCTATCGCCTAGGAGTTCCCATGCCTTGGGCTTCAGAAGTTATGTTTTATAGAGGGAATACAGAATGCCAGTTAATCCCACGAGTCAGTTAAGTGGATGTAATTTAAAACTGCTTCAAGTTCAGTCAAAAAATTCTTAGATTTCTAAAAGCTTGTGCTGGTTCCCAAGAATTCCCCATTAGAGACTGTTTTTAATTCTCAAGCAGGCTGTGTTGACTCCCAGTATGATTACATTAGGTCTGGGCTTGATGGTTGGTGTCAATTGCATGACTTCCATAGAGCATAGAGCCCAGGAAACATCTGAAAGCTGCATTTGCAGTTTATTCTTCCAATAAGACATGCACTTAAAGCCAACTATTAATTTATCCACTCAATATCACTCCTGCCCTATGAGCTATGCTTCATAAGAATGTGTTTAGCAAATTACAATTATGGAAAAATAAAATTGAGCACTGCCTAAAAATAGTTTTCCTTCCTTAGAAGGGAGTATTTTTTTTAACAGGGTCACAAAAACAGGTAATTACTTTGGTTGAAAAGTATGCGTAAGTCTCATTTGAAAGGCATGCATGAAATAAGCATGCTTTGTGGAAATATTGGCAAAATCAATGATTTTCTCTTTCTCCAATCAACAAGTTGTGTCTTGACAAATGTCATTTTGGTGGCCTCATGCATTGTCCTGTTCTTACCATCAATGGGAAAGCATTTGAAGTTTCACTATTAAGTTTGATGTTTGCAATTGTTTCCTGGTAGATGTCCTTTATCAAACTAAAGGTGGTTTTCTATTTTCTTATGAGGAATTCTTATTAGATAGGTTTTTGGGGTCTCTATTAAGATTGTCATTGTAATTTTTTTTCTTTTTTAATCTGAAAATGTAAAACATTGCACTAGTAGATTTCCTATGTTGAGCCATTCTTGCCTGATGCATTACTTGTTTAACATCTTACTGGATTTTCTTTGTAAATACTTATTTTGGATTTTTACATCAATGATCAGGAGTGAGACTGAGCTATAATGTTTGCATACTCTCCTTATTCATTTAGTGTCAAGATTATGCTTATATTGAAAAATTAGTTGGGAGATGTTTCACATTTTTCTTTTCTCAGAAAGGGTTTATGTAACAGAAAAATTACATGTTTCTTGAAGTCTGATAGAACTTTCCAGGAAAATCACCTTTACACGTTCTATAGAGATAGATGGGTCTTTGACAATCATTTCAACTGCTATGATTATTGTTCTTTTCATGTTTTATACCTATTCTGGAGTCAATTATCTAACTTTGTATTTTTCTAGAAAATAATCAATTTCTGGAAAATCATCTATATTCCAAATTCATTGATATAAAAGTAATACCATATTCTCTGATTTTAAAATATTTTTGTATCTGTGGTTATTTTCCTCATTCTCTTTTATAATGGAATTTGTTTTTTTAACTTTTATTAAATACAAGATATATATCTATATTAATATGATTTTGTAACCCTAGCTTTATTAGAAGAGTGTTTTATTAATATCTAAGTGGATAAAATTCTTGACGCTCTTTTAATTTTTAAAATCTAGTTTTATTTCATTTTACAGAGAATTTTCACCTATTTATTTGTATTTATCAAATATATTATAGTTTTCATTGTGGCTCTTACAGAGCCAATCTTCAGAAATATTTCATGTCTATTTGAGAAAAAAATATGTTTTTTTTGTTTGTTTCTTGGTTAACAAGTTATATGCATATATATTCAATCAACATTGTTAATTCAATTTTTAAATTTATATCTTTAGCTATGACTATCAGTTTCTGAGAGTCAGTATTAAAGCAACTCATCATTATTGTATTTCTGTATTTCACCTTATATTCCCAGTAGTTCTTGCTTTACTTATTTTGATGTTGTATTAGTAGATTTCTTTTGATTTACAGCCTTTTTCACTTACGCACACATTGTGTACAAAGAATATATTATGTTGTGTACCCTGCCTAGGAACACTTTCCTTCCCAGCCCCACCCCCAGTAGTCCCATGACTTGCTTACTCTGTTCAGGCCACGTCCTTAGGTAGGCATTTCTGACTGCCCTAACTAAAATAGAAGCCCCAGAAGTTCCAGTCTCCTGATCTGCTTTATTATTCTTCATAGCTCTACTTAGTACCTAATATGATATGATATTTAAACATCTATATATTCAGTAATTATTTTCTCTCACTAGATTGTCTGCTCCTTCAAGGCAGGGAATGTTAGTCTAGATCACTGTTATATCTGACATATTATAGATGTTTAGTAAATAATGTTAATTAATAAATAAGTGGATGAATATATAATTTATCAATAAAAATTTTGCTTAGCTCATTTAATGATTTTTATTTGAATTCTATTGTCTGATATTAATAGTTTTAAAATTTGTCTCATATATTCTTTTTATCCATTTCAAATTTTTTAGTAACATTTTATTTCACATAGATCTCTAGCAAGCAGCAGATATCTGGATTATGCACCTATACTCACTTTAAGACTTCATGTTTTACCATGGAAATTTATCCTACTCACATTAATTGTGATTACTGGTATGTGTGATCTATTCCTTCCTTTTATTTCAAGTTATATTACCATTTTTCCTACTATTTGTTGTCTTAATAGCTGACATGAACATATATCTTATAATGTACCAAGCCCTAATCCGAGTACTTTTTGTATTTCATCTCAAATATTTGTTCAAAATAATGTTCAAAATAACCCTGTGATTCATGTTGTAAGTGAAGAAACTGAGATGTAGTAAAGTTCCAATAACTGTCAAAGATCCCATAACTACTAAGTGACCAAATCAGGCTCAGAAACTAGCAGTTTGTCTCTAGGGACCATGATCTTAACCTCAGTTTATTCTGCTTCTCTGCTTCTTGTCTGAGTTTTCTTTCTTTCTTTTCTTTTTTCTTTTTTCTCTCAAATGATTTTCACATTTCACCTATTTTTATACCTCTAATGATAATTGGTAAATTTTGATCAGTCATACTTCAACATATTTTCAAATAAAATAGATCATTATTCAGCATCTATAACCTACTCCTCCTGGAAAAATACAGGACTACTAGCTTGCACCTATACATAATGTTTTGTTAAAATAATACAGAAATTTTATTCCAGGTTGCCATATTGTTATTAATTGTAACTTGCATTTTGCTCCTACAAATTTCTGGTCAATAATTGTGGCTTTATATTCTGGAAGATTTCTTTCACTTACTTTCCATATAACTAAAAAGTTCTTCTGTCATGTCCATTCCATTACTTGGCCCCTTTCATTTTAAGTTTTGGGAATTGGCTACAGGACCATTAATCTTGCAACTTCATAAATGTCTTCCTTAGTTTCTATTGTTCACTTATCATAGGAGTCTGTTCTTGCTTTGGATGAAGCTGCATTTTAAATCTTACTAAGTTATTTGTTAGAAATTTTCCCCCTGGTTTCCTCCTTTTTCATGCACTATTTCTATTCCTTCACATCATTTTATTTTCTCATGTTCTTCTTACACATTGTTGATTGTTCTCAAATCATTCTTCATTGTCCATTCAGATGTATGAGTAGGGTAATAAGGGCTACGGATTTTCTCTGCCATTGTGGAATTCTGTTTCACTCATCTTTATAAAAGAAGGAAAACATCAGCCTTTGCGTAAATGGGTGGTTATGCTAATGGGCAGGCTTCTTTTTAGGGTGCATGAATAGGGAGGAGGAAACCCCTAAGGACCAAAATGAAAAAGCCTTTCCTTTGGGAGTGTAGTGTTACACTCCTAAACAGAGTCGAGTTTCCTTTTGTTATTCTCTTCATCATTTCGCACTCTGAAGTTAGCTCAGGCTCTGCTCTACTTGTCTCCTTAGCTCCTCTAGTACAGGTTAACTAGGACCTCCCCAGAAGGTGCATAATATTAATTATCATCATGATGAAAATAACCTTTATCAAGTATTTTCTCTAGAAAATATTAAGTGCTTTATTTGGATTATCTCATTTTAGACCCAAAACTACCCTATGAAGTTAGGTAATTTTATCACTTACATTTAATAGATATGGATACCAAGGCGAAGGGCAATAGTGAAACCCAAAGATATTAAATACCTTGTCCAAGGTTACATAGCTAGTAAAGGATAGAACTGGGAGGTAGGTCCAGACAGGCTGACTCAAACACAGGTCCACACTGCCTGTCTCTGATATGCCGCCTCTCGTTAGTGACGTATAGGATATGGAATTCTCCTTAATCCTTGTTGAGGAAAATTCCACAGCAAAGCCTGGATGAGACAAAGGAAAGGATTATGGAGGTGTTCCTTCTGTACTGAGGCATGGAATTCTTATATCTGAGAAGGCAGGCTGCTCCTAATGGCTTAACCAGGCCACACATTGGAGTTTTAAGGGTCTGTGATAACTCACTTTTAGGCAGTTCTTGCTATAATTTATAGCCAGGATCCAGCCCTACACATAGCAATCGTGTGCCATTCTAATCAGATTCTAGTGCCCAAAAGATCACCCCATGTCATTTCAACTCCAGTTTTAATACAAGCCATAGCTGAGAAGACAAACATATCTTCTAGCCATTGACTGCTTGGAAGCTCAGTTCTTCAGTTTTGCAGAACTTGAGCTTTCTATTTTTAGAGTTTGGCAAGGTGGAAGACATGCTGGGTGAGTTTTGCTTAGGGCCTCCTGCCAGACTTGGCTTTCCACTAAAAACGGCCAAAGAGCCAATGCGGCAAGCCAATTAGCCAGCAGCTGTCTGTCAACTGAAAAATGAGGTGAGAGGACCGCAAGGGGCTGTCTTTGCCACAGACAGTAAGCAGAACACAGGATTAACTTTTCTGGTCTTAGAGTTTGGGAGGATAACCTGCCATTTATTGTATTTGTTTGGTCTGACTCCTTAATTTTCATTAGAGGAACTTAACCAAACTACTTTTGGCAAAGCAAAAGGATCAGACCTTAAGGGCATGGACAAAAAATCTTGTTTTCCAAGATACCATCAGAAAATGCTAACATGAACTTATTATCAAAACCTGATTGTAAGACATTATTTCTATCAAGACATGCTTACAAGATGCACAAGACTCTAGAAGAAAATACTTTAATAACATGAACTCCACAATCTGTCTGTCTGGGCTGAAATCTCACCTCCCCTCTGCTTAGCTCTGTGGCTTTGGATAAATCACTTGACCTCTCTGGTCTCAGTTTCTTGGTTGGAAATGGGTATAACAACAGTACTCATGTAATGGGGTATATTGTGAGGATTAAATTAGTAATATATGTTAAGGGAAAAGAGTAGTACCTGGCATAGAGGAAGTATTCACTAGATGTTGATTAGTATTATTTTTAAATAGTCTGACTCTTACTGAACTATAGAACCAAAGGCTGATGATCAGCATCTCAATTTTTACAGATAATCAAACCAAGGAAGAAGTAACTGGACCAAGTTCAACACATTTTGTGTTTAGCTGAGCCAGGAATCTATCCTGAGCTGTTTGATTCTAAAGTATTGAATTTTCTCTGTGCTTCACTGAATTGCATTCCTTGTAGAACAGCTTTTATGGACTTGTTTTTTGGCATTATGCCAACTACCCACAACAAAGGCTATTAAGAGAGAGACTCATTATGTCCATGGTTGTAGTTATTGAAGGGATCATGTTAAGAAGGCTATCTAACACATCACACAGTGGTTTCTGCATTCAAGGAGAAATTCCTTGGGAATCAGTGTTAGGAAGAACTGCTTCTTCTGAACAAAGTGGTTTGTTTTATTTTTCTTATGGAGAACTGTGACTAATCATGATCCCTCTTCGTTCTGGCGGTTCAGAAGCTTAGAATCAAATTTGAGTCTTTCCCTAGAATTTCCATGTACTAATCTTATTCCAGATTTATGTTATTCTTTTTTCTTATTATCCCTTTATGCTCATTCTCTTGATAATATAATTTATCCCCACTGAACAGTGTATATTTTTATAAACTACCACAGTGTCTTTGTGAAATGAAATAAGATTAATCTATTTTAAAAATCTAAAAATATAGTCCAATGCATGTTCATCTCTTTTCTTGGGTTCAGTCTTGGCTAGTGCTGGTGGGTCAGATGCCATTATATTCCCAGGGTTGAATAAGCCTGATTGGACCATATGAACACAGTTACTCGGGGCTTCATGATATATAGTGTGGTAATAACAGGCAAAGACTAGGCTGATTTAAACTACAGAATTTTATGAAAATAAGAAATTTCATAACCAGCCACATGCTAATTTCTTTTGTATACAAGTGATTGGTTGGTAGAGACAAGGAGAAGAAGAAAATGTCATCAACTTACTTGTAACCTCTTCAGAAAGCCCTCTCTGTTTATTAAAGGCTGTTTCAGTTTTCCCTTCACTGTGCTCTCATCTATGTTTGCATGTTTTACACAACAATGCATTAAGGATTGTTTCTTGTTCTTTTTAGTGTCCTAATGCCTAATTAGACAGAGAGAGAATACAGACTCAATACATGTTTCTTGAATGGATGAATCAAAGGTGCAGAGAAAGAGTACTCAACAGGATGGGGTAGGTGGAAGACTTGGAGAAGGGTTTCCGGGGAAGGAACATGTAAGTTGTGCCCATTCAAATAAAACTATTCTAATGGCAAAGAATAAGGGGAAGGAAATTCTAAGCAAAGGAAATAGTATGTGCAAAGTGACAAAAGCTGTGAGAAAGCATGGTGCACTTAGGAAACAGCAAATGCTTCAAGTCGGCTACAGAGTTAAGAGGGAGTGGGAAAAAATGAGCTTGGAATGTAACTTTTATCTTGAACATTATAGAGAGTTCCTGATGAATTTTAGGTAGAAGAAAGGGGCAGGTTATGAGATGATCACATATGTGTTTTAGAAAGATTACTTTGACTCTAGTATGGACTAATGAATTGTTGATAGACATTTGGGGGCTATTGCATCAATCCAGGAGAAAAATGATGAAACATTTAATTAATTAGGTAGTGGGAGTCATGATGGAAAGGAAGGGTATACTCAAGAGGTTTTAAGGTGATAGAATTAACAGACTTAGTCATCCATTGCATGGAGAGGATATGGGAGAGGAAGGATTCTATAATGTTTCCCATATTTCTATTTTGGTTAACAGGATAGATGGTGGTGCCATTATCCTAAATAACAAATACAACAAGAAGAACGTTTTGGAGGGTATGGGAGGAGGTAAATTCAGTGAATTTTGGACATTTGAGTTTGAGATGCCATGGGTACAGGCAAATTTAAAAATCCATTAGATACATTGATCTAGACTTCCAAAGATTACCTTGGTAGGACAGTAAATAACTTGAGGGTCATTGGTGTATAGTTGATAGCTGAAGGCATGGGCAGGATGTGTTTTCCAAGGAGATTAGCAGAAGGCAAAGGAGAGAAAACTATGAAACACTGCCCTTCGGGTGATGGGCACAAAGAGGATCCCAAAAAGAAAGCTAAGAAAGATGGCCAGAGTGGGAGGGTAAAATCAGTGAAGTCTCAAGCCAAGGGAGAAAACAATTTGAAGAAATCAGAAGCATTTTCCATTTCCAGCAATTTGACAGAATAGGTCCTGAATGACCTTCCTTCTGAAAACAAATGCTTAACAAAACTTAAAAGCATAGTCTAAAATAAATTGCTGAATTGGAATTGGTAAACAAGGAGGAAAGAATTCTCAGAAGCTGAAACCATAATAAAAGCATGGATCTGAAGAGGTAAGTTGGGACTGAAGCCTACTTTCTCTCACAAAAACATCTATTGAATTTGAGTTTTCATTTTGATAGACATACAGGTTGCAGAAAGTAAGAGACAATAAAATGGAGCATTTAATAGGAGACCCTGTAGAAATGTGATAATCCTAATAGAGAGGTGAAAAATAAATAAACCAGCCCTGCAGAAGAGGACAACCAAGAATCTTACCTACTTTGATCTCCTTCTCTTCTATAAGAAGGAAACATAAGTCTCCCCTAAGACAATAAGTCTTCCCTAACAACGTGGAATCAGAAATGGGACCTTATATTGTTTGAAGCCTATATTTATATCACCTATCTTTAAGGTGATCGTTTTAGTTTAAAGGGTGTCAAATTGGTAGTGCTCCTAAGAGTTTGACAAAAGCAAACAGAACTCTCTACAGAAATTAATCTTCAACCCATGCTTCAAAGAATTCCAAGAGATAGAGTTTTAAGGAATGCAAAATCATAGTAAAAAAGAAAAAAAAAAAAAAAACCCTCAAAATGCTATAACACGAGGTAAGCATGGTACCAAAATAAAAATCAACGGAAACAGCTGATATCTAAATTACACCAACAAAAACTACAGATTCTGGAATTATCGAGCAAATAATAATAAATAAATATGTTTAATGTGTGAAAGAAATAAAAGAAGAAATTGAAAATAGAGTAAAAAGTCTTTGATTATTGTAATCAAAGTTATGGAAAAAAGGAAGGAAGAAACTGAGGGGGCAAAAATAATTAAAGACATTCTGGGGGAGCAGATGTGGCTCAGGCCGTTGGGCACTCCCCTCCCATGTGGGAGGTCCCGGGTTCAGTTCCTGGTGCCTCCTGGAGAAGGCGAGCAGACAGACGAGAGAACCATCTGGGGGTGGAGGAGAGATAAAAAAAATAAAAATAAAAAAATAAAAAAGATTAAATAAAGACAGTCTGGCTGAAATTTTTACAGAATTGATGAAAGAAACCTCTCTTTAACTTCAAGCAACCTACCAAGTTCCAAGCGGGATGGCTTCCAAGAAACAGGATTGATACTGCAATATACCAGAGACAAATAAAATGTCTTAAAAGCAGACAGGGAGAAAAGAATGCTCATAAAGAAACAATAAGTCCATATCTGATTTCTCAACAACAACAAAGCAGAGAAAACAGAGGTGTTTATCTAGCATGTTGGCCAGAAAATTATCTTTCAAGAATAAGAACAAAATAAGGAATTTCATATAAACAAAATAGGAGCATGCCATCAAAATGACCCTTCTTAACGAAACTTTTAAAATATGTACTTCATAAAGAAGGAAGTAGTTCCAGATGGAATGCATGAGATACAAAAAGAAGCAATGTACAAAGAAATTGATTAATTTTGTGGGTAAACCTAAATCATGGGTTCTTTAAAAATAACAATAATATCCATTTATAGAGTTTAAAAAGATAAAACTGAAATAAAAATTATCTTTCAATGACTAATAAATGCATATAACTTGGAAGGGGAGGTAAAGTGTTGTAAGGTCCTTGTATTATATGGATGGAATTAGTACTATTGATTGCCTTAAAGGTTTGTAAAGTATGTATGTTAACTGTCTAAAGTAACCACTAAAACCCTTTTACATTTATATTTTGTCTTTTTTTAATTATTTGTACTTTGACAGGATACCATAAGTCATTTCTGCAACAATCCAGGGAAGACATAAATAAATATTCTTTAAAAAGAAGGGACTGGTCAATATTGTCAAATGCAAAGGAAGGTTAACTAAATTAAAGAGTAAAGTAGCCTTGAATTCGAAAACTAGAAGATCCTTTGGCAACTAGTAACTTTGGTGTAAGCCCTTTTGGTGCAGTGACGAAGATGAAGGTCTGATTACATGAAGAGGAAATTGCTGATAAGGAAATGAAGACAGCAAGTGTGGACCATTCTTAAAAGAAATTTGACTATAGAGGGAAAGCAAGAAATAGGGCAGTAGGTGGAGGTAGTAGCTACAGGATCAAGAAAGATGTTTTTTTTCAAATTTTTAATGAACAATCATGCATATCATACAGGATTCCCATATATCACCCCACCCCCTATACCTTACATTCTTGTGACACATTTGTTATACATGATGAAAGAACATCATCACAATATTACTGCTAGCTATAGTCCACAGCTTATCTTTGGTATATTTCCCCACAGACCATCCTATTATTAACACCATGTATTAGTATTTTACATTTATTATAGTTCATGACAGAACATTTTCATATTTGTACTGTTAACCACTGTGTTATATGGTTCCCTGCCTTGTACAATGCATCCAAAGTGTACATTCAGTGGGTCTCAGTTTCATCATAGAGTTGTGCTATCATCAGCTCAGTCCATTTCAGAACATTTTCATTACTTCAAAAGGAAAAATCTCTTATCTCCTTATACTCCCCATTATTGACCTTTAACATTGATATAGTATCTTCTCTGCCATTGGTAAAAATATTACAATATTATGGTTAACTACAGTCTATATGTTACATTAGTTGTATTTTTCCCATGTCTATCCATATTCTTAACACCTTGTAATAGAGGAACATTCTTGTATTTGCACTAGTAATCCCAGTCATCATCCACCACTGAAATCACTATGTTATACAGTCCCTAGATTATCTTCTCACTTTCTTTCGATGGCATTAACCTCCCTAGACTACACTTTTCAGCCACATTCACATTTATAAATAGGCAGTGTTGGTTAAATTCACTATAATGTGTTACCATCAACTCTGTCCACTTCCACACATTTACAAGCCACCTTACTAAACATTCTACATATATTCATTTTAGGTTTGGAAAGACTTGACCTTATTTATAGGCTAAGGGCAACAATCAATTGACTAGGAGTAGTTGAAGATATTGGAAAAAGAAAGATAAATGAAGGACCCATGTGAAGGATCCACATCCCTAAGACAATAAATAAAAAGGGATGAAATGCCCAGCTCAGGTGGGGAGATTGAACAAGAGGAGTAACACCCCTCCATTAATACAAGGTAAGAATGGGTACAGATATATATAAGTTTTGTAAGGGACGCTAAATTGAGTGAGAGAGAAAGCAGGCTGGGGTAAGGGTTTAAGGACAGTGGGGAAAACTTACAACAGCTGGTTAGGAAAGTGGAGAGAACTGAATCAAGACTCATAGAACAGCAGAGATTTGTAAAGGATTTTGTAGGGGAGCAACACGTGCAATAGCATGATTTTTCTCTAGCATTGCTCAGCAGGGCAACCGTAGAGAGCAGATGTTTGGATTCAGATTTGGGGTTTTGCTGAATAGTGGGTCCAAAGTACAAGGAATTTGAGGTAAGAATAGAGGCAGATTAATAATGAAACTCATGATGCTTAACTGCAGAACTTCCAATATGCATGCCTGATAGGGCCCGGCATGTGTGCACACAATCATATGGCTTTGTACATTTGCACAAGTAAGATTGGTTAAGGCCACCATCTCTTTCCACATTAGCTTCATATGTCACACTTCTCCTAGTATCATTGCAATAGTCCGCTCTACGCCAGTCAAGCCCTCTATTGGTCTCATTCTCCTAATTCAGCCTTCTAGTCCTTTCTCATGCTCAACCACACTAGAGAAAAGACTAAATTATCTTTCTAGTCATTCTACAGAAAATAATATTATAAAATCAATGTCATATGAGGAAATATCAAAGAATACTCAGGCAAAATTTTATAAGAAGTAAAAGTATTTTAATGGTAAGTCTGCCAATTAGTAACAAAAGCCTTTTATCTTCTGCATTTTATGATATTTTTATATTTCTCTGCTTTTAAAATGTATTATATGATTTCTTTCCTTATCCTGAATAAATACTCATTTTCATTCTCAATTTCAATTTCATAATTTTGTATTCTTTCTCTTACAGAAAACCAATCAAATTGTATAAGTTTTAAGCCTCCACAAAACTTGGATCTGCCTCTGGGTAAGAGAATAGATGAAAAAATGAATCTTGGAGAAGACCAAAAGTATAGCCAGATGACAAATAGTTGGAGAAAAAAAATGTAGGGTGAGGCCAAAGGTCTGCATTTCTCCAAGGCAGATTGGAGTTTATGAGTCTAAATGAGAAATCATCTGACTTTAGACAGTCACCTTACCTCTCTGCTGCCTTTTTTCTTCACATGTAATGTGAGATATTTAAGCTCCAGGGACATATCTTACATCCCTTATGTCTTTCGCACACAATATCTGCAGGGCCTAGCGCAGTAGTAGCCATGGCAGCACTCACCTGAGTTTGGTGAATGAGTGGTATTTCAGTGGACTCATGATTTCTAAGTCCCTTCCATTCTAACTGTGACTATGACTGTGATAACCTGAGGTCCTGCCTTCAGTCTTTAGCCACTCCCTTCTTCACAAAGTGTAATTATGATTAGGCACCTCAGCTTTTCATAAACAGCAGTGTTCACATTGCCCACATCTTAATTGTTAACTCTTTAGCTTGGCATGTAAGATCTTCCAAAATTTGCCCCAGGATACTTTTATAGCACTTATTATAATGGGAGTGTTTCAAATTTCTGGCCAAGCTAGAAAGCACATTTCTCTATTTTTTCTTATTTTTATGGATTTGATCATACCATTCGTTTCCTCTCTCTAATGCACTCTCTCCTGCCATTTTTATAGGTTGAAATCCTGTTCAAATTCAATGACAGCCCCGCCTTATCCTAAGTTGTATGTTGTCCCTGGATTCCCATAGCCCTTTATAGCTTTTGTAACTCCTGGTAAAAGTTTAAATTTTAGTTATTTGTGTTCTTGCCTTCACCTTGTTTGTAAGTTCCAGTATCATAGGAACCCTTTTTTAATTCCCCTCAGTGGCTTAGCAGAGAATATTGCATAAAACAAAAGATCCATCAATGTGCATTTTCTATTGAAATAAATTTTAACAAATATTTAAAAACACAAAAGGAAACTTATCGTTACTAAATAAAAGTCATAGTTTTATTTTTGCATTGAAAATAGATAAGAAGGGCTATTTTTAATCATAGAAGTTGTTCCTTCCCAATATTTTTTGAGTACCAACTATATGTCCAACAACTTCTAGATTAATTTTCTCTCTTGTTTTTTGCTTTCTACTCTATTAATTTCTGCTTTTGACTTTACTGTTTCCTTCCTTATACTTATCTTGAGTATACTTTTCTTTTCTTTTCTTCACTCCATTAGATGGAATCCTAGGTAATTGATTTTTGAAACTTTCTTCTTTTCTGATCTAAGTATATTAAAGCTATAAATTTCCCTATAAACGATGCTTTAGCTGCAACCTATAAATTCTGATTTGTTGTATTTTTAGTAGTAGTCAGTTTCACATCTTTCCAATTTCCCTTTTGATTTCTTTTTTGGTCAATGGATTATTTAAAATGTGCTTTCTAATTTTCAAATATTTGGGGTTATCCTAAATATCATATACTTTATTATTTCTAGTTTAATACTTCTGTAAACAGAGAATATACTCTATATGATTTCAAGTCTTTTAAATTTATTGAGACCTGTTTTATGACCCAGCAGATGATCTATTAGGAGGTATATTGATTAGAATGTTTACTCTGTCTGTGTTGCATATAATAGTGTATAAATGTTGATTATTAGGTCAAGACAGTTGATAATGTTGCTCAGATCTTCTGTGTCTTTATTGATTGTTTCATCTAGTTGTCCTATCAGGGATCAGCCAGATGTGTGGACAGAATTCCTATATATAGTTTTAGAACTGCTTCTCTAGTACTGTGTATATCTGCAGGAACATATTTTGGTTGTCACCATGATTGAGATACCACTGCCATGATGGGCTTAGGAACCAAGGATGCTGATCAGCCAGTCAGCATTGAAAATTCACAGGACAGCCCCACAAAGGACTTGCCAGACATTCACATTGGTGAGAAAAAAAAAGTTGGGAATCATTCAAGCCTAGAACCCAATTTCATCTTATATATAAACTCAAAGCAAGCACATTTTGCATGATCTTAACACACCCTGAATTGTCTAAGAATGTAGCTACCTTGGAAACTGAGGCATGGTTAGCCGTTTTGTTTTGGGCAGTTTACCTAGTTGTTATTCATTTTGGAAAATCACAATATGAACAGTAAAGGCTCTCACAGTATTTGAGCTGTCAATACAATATATCTGTAGCAGGCTGCAATTGAGATCATGTTCACAATGATTCTACCAGTCAGCAGCTGACTACTTCATCTCTTCTAAAGCACTCGTGCCTGTGTATTTATGTATTGAAATTATTCTGTTATCAATAATTATTTTAATGTTTCCCTTTGATTATGGTTAGGGCCTCACGTTGATTTTTTTTTTTGTGATTTTTTAAAATTAGTTTTGTTTTTAAAGAAGCTTTAGATTGCTTAAATGTTACGTAAAAAACATAGGGGATTCCCATATGCCCCACCCCCACCCCCTCCCACATTTTCCCACATTAATGACATCTTTCATTAGTGTGGGGCATTTGTTACAATTGATGAACACATATTGGAGAATTGCTACTAACCTTGGACTATAGTTTACATTATGGTTTACACTTTGCCCCACACAATTTTATAGGTTTTGACAAAATGTACAATGGCCTATATCCATCATTTCAATGTCATGCAGCACAATTCCAATGTTTGAAAATGCCCTCATATTACACCTATTCTTCCCTCTCACTCCCTTTAGAACCTCTGGTGGCCACTGCCTTTATATCAATGATAAAACTTCTTCCATTGCTAGAATAATAATAAGTCTACTTTAGTCCATTGTTATTCCCCAATCTTGAGGATTTGGGGATGGTGATGCCCACTCTGCTTCTAACTGAGAGAGGCTTTGATCCCATGGGGCAGATGAGTGGAACTGTCTTGCTTGCAGTTGCAGACCCTCTCTGTTCCTTGGGATGGGCATTGTCCAATATCATCTCCTTATTAGTTGTCCTGGGTGAGTTCAATGAATGGAGACATATTGATTTTTTTTGAGGTACCAGGCCCAGGGACTGAACCCAGGACCTTGTATGCAGGAGGCTGGCACTCAATCACTGAGCCACATCAACTCTCCTGAGTTGGCTCCCTCGTCTGTTTGCTCATTGTTTGCTCATTGTTTTGCCCATTGTTTTGCTTTGTTTGCTTGTTTGTTTTTTCTTTAGGAGACACTGGGAACCATACCTGGGACCTCCCATATGGGAGGTGGGCACTCAACTACTTGATCCCCATCTGCTCCCCATATTGATTTTTACCCTCCTGAGATGACTCCCTTATCAGTTTGTTCATTGTTTTTGCTTGTTGTTTTTGCTCACTGTCTGCTTGTTGTTTTTGCTCATTGTCTGTGTTTTCTTTAGGAGGAGGCACCAGGAACCAAACCCAGGACCTCCTATGTGGGAGGCAGGAACTCAACTGCTTGAGCCACATCTGCTCCCCCATATTGATTTTTTTTTTTTTTTTTTTACCGGGAGGTATCGGGGATTGAACCCAGGTCCCTCCATATGGCAGACGGAAACCCAACCATTTGAGCCACATCTGCCGCCCCCCATATTGGTTTTTAACAATGTCTTGAGGTAGGTCGTATATCCTGATGATTTCAGGATAGTCAAAGGAGCTTATAAAATAGTCACTGTTAAAAAAATTAGTCATTGACTCTGGTAGAATTTAGATTCTGGAGTTCAGACTCCATCCTCTGGACTCAGCTGTGTGTCCTTCCTGTCCACACATGATTTCCTTCAACTCACACCCTTCAGTCCCCCGTGCTAACTTTGCAAGGGCTGGGCTACATACAAAGGGTGCCTCAGCCACTCTAGTCCTCCTTGAAGGTTGACATTAATTCATCTCAAACCACTTTCCTCTCATTCACAGTGCCTTCCTTCTGTCCCTTGGAGACATCAATTTGTTCCTGCCTCATGACTTCCGCATCATTTCCTCCTCCATATTTTTAGATGGCTAATGCCTTCTTGTTATTTCATCTCCAAAAGGCCGTCCCCTGAACACTATCCAAAACAGCCTCTAGATACTCTCCATTCATCATCCTGTTTTGTCCCCTTTCTAACACAGACCACTCTCTAAAATTATCTTGTTCATTTGTTTACCTCCTAAATGGAAGCCCTTTGACTGCAGGGACCTAGTTGTCTTTTTCACCTCTGTATGCCCAGCACCTAAGCACCTAGTAGAGATTCAGTAGACAGTTGTTGAGGGAATTAGTGAACATGCTAATGCACTGTCCCTATCCTTAAGGCACTTTTGGTGTGGCAGGTGGGACATAACTGCACCCTCAGAAAGACTGTAGAAACCTGCCTAGGCCATCTAGGCATCAAGCCTCCCCAAGAGCCTGAGATGGGGACAGAAGAGCCTTTAGTCTCCAACTCATCCTAAGCACAGATAGATTAGGTTTTCTAGAGGTAGCTCTAAAGCAGAAGAAGGAGAACTCCCACCTTGCCCCTTCCCCACCCCCACAAGCCAGATGACCAGGTGTCTCCTGGGCTGGAATCTGCCTATGTTTGCCCCTGGGTGGCTCTCTGTATGCTTAGCCATCTCTGAAACAGGTGGGGCCAGGGCCAAACACTGCAGAAAGCTGCCAGTGGCAGGGAGGTCCGGCTGGTTGGCGTACAATCAGCCTGCACTGTCTGCAGCTGTCCAGGGTCAGATTTCCAAGTCACCTGCTCAGGGCCAGGCTGCAGGAACTGAGCTGTCAGACAAAGCCCAGTAATTACCCCAGACTCATCTACACCTTCCCTGTCCATGTCCTAATTGAGGTTTAATGGCCTTGGTCACAGGAGGGGGCTTTTCCTGCCTTTCTAGAAGTGGATTCTTTCATGTGGGCATCAGCCAATTAGTTTAGCATCTGGAGTAATTGACAGAAGTCAGACCTGACTTTGTGAAATTCCCAGGCCAGGAAGGTCTTTGTGGTGGTGGTTTGTATGTGGGGGTGGGTGGGTGTTTTCAGTGTCACTGGGATGAAATTTAAAAGGAGAGGACTTTGGTAGAGATGGGGAAAGTTGAAGTATATGGATGCATTCATGACTTTATGATTTAAGTTGCACATGATCTTTATTTACTCCTCAATTATGTCTTTGTTCCTGTCTTAAATGCTTCTTATACATGGGGGGTGGTAGATTCGCTTTAGAAAACTGGATAGGATGACTGATTTGAGCCTCTTTAGATCTTAGACTTCCTGCATAATTCATAATCTATTTGAAGATACAATTCAGAGACTTGCTTTTCACATTGAATAGTGTTTCGCCTTGCAATTACTTGCCTTGATTATTCTGAACCCTTCCCTTTCCCTTTTGCCCACTCTTCCCTCTGCTACCCAGTCACTAGTTCCAGCAAGAGCAGTTCAACTAAACATATGCCTCAAGATTAGATGAGTGAGCCCAGGACTAGGAGGTACCAACCTGTAACTAAAAGACCTTGAGACAGAGACCAAGCTCCCCTCAGAAACTGCCTCAGTTTCCTTATCTGCAAGCCAAGAACACCTGCAGAAACACCCAGCTTCCTAGAACCTTCGAACCCTGTGATGAATGGGGATACCATCTCAGGAGTCCACAATCATGCAGGAGGGGTCTAGTCCAGTCATTGCCGGATCCCTTTGTTGGGTTGGCTCGGCACTCCACCCCAGAAGCAGCTAGGAAGAGGGTTAGTGCTGGCAAGTGAAGGTAAATGCATGCTCTGCAGCAGGCTCCTGGGGAGATTTTAGCTCTGCTCAGCACTTGGAGCTCACTCCATAGGTTTAAGCAGCCCCTAAAATAGTCTCACCAAGAGCCAGATGCTTATCACCATTAGAACTTGGCTGCGAGGCAACTGGTTAGCTCAGATTTTCCTTAATGTGTGAAACAGAAGATTATAACCTCCAGAAACACTGTTTTGGGAAGGGACTTGGATAATTATTGAATTATTGGGTAGTATTCTAATGCTGAGTGGAGAAGGGAAGTGATGGGTGGACTTTGGAAAGCCTATGAATGAGCAAATCCTTGCTGTTTCATAAATTTAAAGTTTGAGTCACAGGTCATATTACAGGGTAGTAAGGACCTGATTAGAAGAGCAGAAAAGTTTGCTGAGAGGCAGGTGCAGAAAGCCAGACTATTTCACAGGGAACATCAGCATAACCCATGTGTGAGTCTGAAGAGGGGTCTTCCTTTCCATTGAATGGAAATGACCTCTCTGCCTTTGGTGCACAAACTTGAGTTTGGCTCCAAGAACCAGGCTTCTTTGCTTCCTGGAAAGACCTAGAGTAGGCACACAGCCATTCCTCTAAGAGGCCCTGAGCCCAGAAAGCTCCAGTCCCAAGTTCTCTTAAACTTTCCTTAATATTCTATTTTATTAAATTTTCCAGCAAGAGCTTTAGCCAGCATCTCACTTTCCATGACATTCCACTGTCTATGGGCTAAATTCCAATTTTCTTAACGTGGCATATAGGGAAGGATCTTTATCCTTTGGCCAGTGTTTACTGTTGAGCCTTGCTTGCCCATCATTCAATTTATGCCATGCCAGTGAGTCTTGCTCTTCCTCAAAATACTTTCCTACCTCCATGCCTTTGCTTATATGGTTCTTTCCACCAAATATGTGCCCCCTACCATCACCACTTCCTTCACCACCTAGAGAAATTCTCCACCTTTGTCAAGATATGCACCAGATATCATAGGCTCTCTGATGTCTTCCCAATCTTTCTCAAGGTTTAATTAATCATGCTTTCCTCTGGGGACATATTTCCATCATTATTGCATTGTTATTTTTGGTGCATGTGTCTGTCTGCATAGCTAGACTATAAATTCCTCAAAAGCAGAGATTTTATTTATCTCTGAGTCCCCAGTGTCTCAATTAGAGGCAAATTGGGCATCACCATTCCAAATCCTCAAGATTAGGGAATGAACAATGGAATAGAGTACTCTTACTATTATTCCACTATAGATTTATTGCTATTCTAGCAATGGAAGAACTTTTATCATTTATGTGGAGGCAGTGAACACTTATTTTTACTTAAATATCTTGACAGGTAACAGAGGATATCTGCACTCAGTTTTAGACCAGAGTTGAAGAGATTTGAGCAAACACACAGAGTCACTTTTTACTCACTTGATCATCTTCAATCTACTCCAAGAACACCCCCTGTTAGTGAAAAATTTTGGGAAAATCACAGCTGTAGCCGTGCTGGGAGATGGTTGAACGTATGAGTATGTATCAGGAAGGTGATATGCAGACCCCTGACTTTTACCACCACCAGACATGAATTGGGCTAAGAATGTTCTTCCCTGAGTCAATGCAAGATGTGGGCATTAGGTTCACAATTCAGTTCTATAAAAGCCATAATTCTGAACTTTGCTAGAACCCTTGAGAAGACATGGGATTTGGTGATGCTCAGGCAAATACCAACAAACTACTCAGTCCTAAAACATCACAACAACAAACTTTAAAACTTAATGTGCATGCAATGACAAGCAACTAGTGCTGTGCATGTCCCCTTCACTGAATAGACCAAAATACCCATTTCCTGGGAGGCTGTGGATGTGACTGTAAATTCTTCTTTTTTAAGGACAAAGATTTTCATTTATAAACCCCTAAGGCTGTCATGAAGGCAATTTAAGTAGAGAGCTGTATAATGGAAGTATGTGGTGTATGGAATACAGTTCTTCATAATGTACCAGTGATCCCAGTGAACACAGAAGCAGCCATGGAGCTCTCCTTTTACTTCCTTCTCCTTTGTCTCCAAGGCTGTGCACTCCCCCACCCATCTCCCACTTCCTCTCCACTATCCCCAAAATAATTCAAATCTTGGAGGCCTCAGGCAAATCAGTGCTGGGATGGAGGGTTGCTTAGGAAGACTAGCAGCTGTACATGATCCCATTCTGACTTTGATTTAAGTAGACTTTCATGAGGACCTAACTTTGACTTGTAGCACCATCCCTACAGGAAGATGTATTTTTAGTGGTAAATGATAGACTTACAAAATAACTCTTTAAACCTAAGCCATTTCTAAGACTGCCTGCATCCAACTCACGTTGAGAGACCACATCGGAAGATAAACCCACATGTGTTTGTTGTACCCCATACTGATAGCAATTTTTCATAATAAGACATTAGGTATCTGACTCCTGCAGTGCATTTCTGTATGACACAGAGTTGCTCCTTTTAGCAGTAGTTAATATTTCTGCCCAAGAACACAAGTTATACCGCTAATGAAACATATGATGCATTACTGAGATTCTCATATTTCAGTAAGTCAGTGGCTTGTTATATGGCTGAATGCAAGGTAACTAGTTCAATATGAATGACTCTATTTGTTATTAGAAGATACGCATCTTAAGAGGAAGATAAATGTTTAATTAAAAAAGAATGAAAGGGAAGCAGATGTAGCTCAAGTGGAATGCCTGCTTCCCATGTACAAGGTCCCAGGTTCCATCCCCAGTACCTCCTAAAAAACAAACAAGCAAAACCAATTCTCATTGTGTAGTGGATGTAGCTCAGTGGTTGAGTGCCTGCTTCCCCATGTATGAGGTCCTGGGTTCAATCTCTGGTACCTCCTTAAAAAAAAAAAAAAAAAAAAAAAAAAATTTCAATCAACCAGAATTTCAAGATAGGTTTTTTCTGTGTGAAGACTGAAATTGAGGTGTCTGAACTGGTCACTCTGCACCTTCTGTCAAAGGTACTCCTAGATATCAAGGGAAAGGGTTGATCAGGGACTTCAGAGTTAATTACTTTAGGGAAGACAAGGAGAGAATGTGAGCAGGACTTCTCCAATCAGAGTATCCAAAAGGAGAGATTTAAGTTTTCTTGCTCAACCTGAATGGCCCACTGCTTCTTTAACAACTCCTAATAAATTTCAAACAAAGAGGAGAAAGAGAAGGAGAAGGAAGAAAGAAAAGGCAGAAGGGAGAAAGAGAAAGAGGAGAAGGGGGTAAAATGGACCCCAAATCATGATATTTAAATATAACCTTGCTCAAATTTATCAACTGAGGGATGTCACGTAAATATTTTATTTTTCATTCTTCAGATCCAACCTTATTCAAAATATTTCTATGAGTTCATGATTTTCTTTATAATCTTCCAAAAAAAAAATCTTACCTTTGTGACTTGAGAAGTTATGGCTTGGTGAGGTTGTAGAACAGTCTCCTTTTATTTAGCAGGATGGTATTCTGTGAAAAGCCACACAGCTAGCTGGTAGCAGATAAAGGTCCTTATTTTTCAATTAGATTGTAAGGGTCTTTAGGAAAGAACAGGTGTTACAACTCATCTTTGACTCTGTCACATAGCTTTTCAAAAAAGGTATTTGAAACTCCAAAGTACGTTGCTTTGTCTGCAGTGTCTTCCTCCATCTTGCTTGTCACCTCTTCTACTCAGAAAAAAATAAACAGGAAGAGGGCCTTGATGCTGTTTACAGCCTCTGAAATCCCCACCTCAATCCCTCCTCAAACATGATTACAAAGGAACAAAAGCTAGTTTTTCACAAAAGCACGCCTCAATTGCATCCCTAAAGCAGATGATCCATGACCCCACTTTATCCAGATGCTAAATCTTTCTGCAGCCAGCAGTTTTCAATCAGCAGGTCATGACTCATTGGCGGGTCATAAAATCAATTTACTGGGTTGCAGCCAGCATTTTGGAAAATAAAATAGAATGGAATAAACTCAAATAGATTTTAAATAACGGAGTGACTTTCACTCTGGTAGGTAAGAGGAGGTAAGCATTGTTTTGTGCAGCTTTTACTTCAGTTGTGTGTAGTGTATGCACACTATGTCACAATGTATTTCCTGTTTCTACTCATTGATGGGTTTCTTGGAGATGGTTGTCAAATCAAGGGACTCAAAGTTCTTTTGTAACTTAGGCCAATACAAGTTGGTAACTTCATATTCATTTGGTTCAGGAATTGGCTAAATCTTTTTAGCGGTACTAAACCATCCATAAAGGGGTATGGGTACCCAAAATTAATTTATCAAAGGATTGTAATCTAAAGGCCCAGCAGGATTGGTGTCTGACTTTTCCTTTATTGATTTCCAGTTTGGTTCCTGCCTAACCTTTCCATCAATTCATCCTCAGAATTCTTCAGTCAAGTTGCGAAGGTTTCATAACCTGATGGACCTGACAAGGGTGTTATAAGAATCTAACACAGGTGTCCTTTTAAGTAGAACTTTGAAACTCATGACCTTAAGTTTCATAAAGGTAAAGTCCCTGTTTTTCTCAGTTTCCCTGTGTTCCCCTTAGTCACCCAAAGCCCAGTACAGCACCTGGTACATTATGAAAGCTGATTAATATTTGCTGGATGAATTAACAGTAGGCCCAGCTCAAGATGCCAAAGTGCAATGAAAATTGCCCTCAATATCCTAATCCATTTAGCTACCTAAGAGTGTTTCTTGTTCATTTTAAGGGTGAAGTCAGCCAAGGTTTTCTCAGCCATAAATAGCCCTAAAAAGTACAAGAACAGGTTAAATGACACCACAAGGAAGCAATTAGTCAAATCCATAGTGTGGGTCATTTGACAGAACAAAAATTTCAGTATAACCAGCAATTTGATAGCAATTATTTTTTTAAAAAGCAAAACTGTTGTAAAACAAAGGAGGCTTAAGAGACATAACTAATGCAATGAATGAACCTTGTTTGGATTCTGAACTTTAAAAAGACATTTTGTGGGAATCAGGGAAAAAAATATGGACTGGATATTAAAGGATTTTGAGGAATTTGTTTCACGTTTGTAAGGTGTGCTATTGGCATACAGATTATGCTTAGAGTAGAAAGTCTTTATCACTTAGCAATGCACGCAGAAATGTTTTCAGCAGAAAAGACATACAAATCTATTATTTATTTTTAAATCTCTAAGAAAAGGAGATATGTACGTATGGGAGGAAGAGAAAATAAGATTGGTTAAAAGTGGATTATTATGAACGCTAAGGATAAACACACAGAGGTTCAATATACCATTGCATGTATTTTTGTATATATTTTTAAATTTCCATAACAAAATTTTAAATATAATTAGCTCTAGTGGAACAGAAAGAGTAAGGTAAAACTTCAAGACTACAAGTTCATGCTTTCTCATACAGCCATATTCCATGGGGACCCAAGACAGCATTTACTGGACTTTGAACACATTCCAAATGTGGTAATCTGGTGCAACTAGCTCGTTATTATTTTTTTAGATAAAAGATCGTATGCCCTGTTAGAAGCATCAAAATTTCATTCTATTCATCTGGAGCAAAACGTTCCTCCCAGTACAGTCTTTTCCTTGAAAGAGGAGGAGGGTGAGAGAGGCTGGGGTGAGAGGTCAAGGAGGAGAAACGAACATTGAGTTTTCCACTTTGAGGAGATTGGCAAGATCCTTGGGGAGACAGTAAATTGAAATTAAGGCTGTTCCAGGCAGCTTACAGGATGTGCCTGCAAATGTAGACAGATGGAAATGGTGAAAAAGTCTGTTTGTGCCCATTCATATGAAGTGAATGCCTTGTAATGTGCTCCAGCCCCTGGGAATGGTGGCTGGATTGGGGAAAGGAGGAATGGGATGGATTTGACATAAGTACTTTTGAGCGCTCTGAAAGCTGGCTCCTCCCTGCGGTTTAATGGCAAAGTCCACTGGGAGCTACAAGGAAGGAGCCGAGTGAATCCCTACAGCTTTTCGTTTTAAGGATAACAAATCTTAAAACAGGTGTGAGCCCAGAAAGATCCTTTTACTCCTTATTTGTAGAATCTTCTGTGGCCAGCCAGTTCTCTGTGTATTATTATCATTCCACAGAATGAGGTCTGGGGTAAGGGAAGGGAGGAGAGGAAAGGGAAGCTGAATAAACACAAATTACTCCGAGTGACTAATATTCATTAAGTCCACTGGTCATGAGCTATGAAATTTATTAAACTGTGGTTTCCAGGAGAATGTATTCGTGGAGCTAATGAACACAAATAAAAAAGAGGCCTCCAGGAAATGGTTTCCCAGGGCCTAGATGAGACTGGTGAGTAATGTGACGATATTATAACGTTAAAAGCTTCTATTATAGTTCTGAAGGCTGATTATTAGAAGAGATTGCCTTCAGTGTGTGTGTGGGGGGGGGGGCGGGGGAGATGGGGGGGAGGTTAACAGTCTGCCTTGTCTTAAGAAGGGACCTAAAGCTTTTCAAGTATATTCATTAGGCAAGAGGCCCTGTACTGAAGGCCTCTGCACCTCAGTGCTGCCACCTGGTGGTGGAGGTGCTTGAGAGGCCACTGAATAAAGATGGTGGTTGGATGTCAGGGATTTGAGGGCATGGCAGTGAAAACTGGGACACAGTAATCGTGTTTCCTCAGTGACTACGAGGGATTCCTTCATAACTGGTGTCAAGAGCGAAAACAAACATTAGCGCAGTCACCAGCTCTGCACAATCTGGCCTAAATACTGTTTAAAGAAGACATGGTTCTCCCATTTCTGCCGTTCTATTCCATCAGGATCTTAGCCATTAATTTTCATATTATTCCTAACTGCAGCCTTAGACTAATATCTTAGCTCTCCTAAGGATATTTGCTTCATAAACTAACCCAGTTGCTCCATCCTTAATTCCCCTCTTTCTCCTACACCCCCGTCTTCCAACCCATCAGTAATTCCTATTGGCACGACAGTCACAATATCTCAGGACCCCTTCTTATCATCTACATCGCTACTACTCTGATTTGAGCCACCAGTGTCCCTCTCCTGTCTGAAATCAATAGCCTCCTAACTGTGCTCCCTGCTTCCAACCTTGCAGTCTGTGATCTACCAGCCACTGGAATGAACCATTAGAACATGTTAGATCAATTCACTTCTCGGCTCAAAATCTTCCCATGGCTTCTAATTCACTCCAAGTAAAATCTGAAGGCCTATAATGTCCTTCCAAGTCCTAAAGGATCTGGCCCCGTATCCTTTCTGACCTCATCTCTTGCGCTCTCCCCTCACTCATTCAGTTCTAGCCGCATTGGCCTCCTTGCCTGCCCACAAAGAGGCCCGGTACGTCCCTGTTTCAGTCCCCTCTGTCTTGAATGCTCTTTCCCCAACATCTGCTGGCTCTACCTCCCTCCCTCCCTCCAGGTCTCTGATCAAACTCTCCCTTATCAAGGAGGCCTTCCATTAACATCCTGTGTAAAATAACTCCTCCCCTCTCTTTACCAACCCCATCATTCTTAATTTTTCTCTGCTTTATTTTTTATTTACAGCACTATATTCTCCCTTTGAAATGTATATTTATGTGTTTCTGTCCTTATTTTCCATTTCCCCCAAATCCTCTACGACAGATAGTAAGTTCCATGTAGGGACCTTTTTGGGAATACAGTCTATTGAACATGGTTCATTTGTGTCTGAAACGTCAAAGTTATGCAAGAAAAGCCTCCTCAAAAGCCTGTTTAGACTCTTGATCATTGTAAGCACCATGAGGGCAGGTGTTGCAATCTGACTTAGTCTCCCTGTATTGCCAGTAAATGGTAAATGGTATGTACACAGTAAGACGTGATTTATTGAGGTATACTTTATATATCAAACTCAATTGTTCAACCAACACCATAATCCAAATTTAGAACATTTCCAGAACTCCAAAGACCCCAACTGCAGTTAATACCCATGAACTCTCCCAGCACCACTGATCTACTATTTGTCTCTATAAATTTGCCCTTTCTGGAGATTTCATATATATGGACTCATACAATATCTACTTATTTATGTCTGATTTCCGTCTGTCAGCATATTTTTAAGGATCACCCATGTTGTAGCATGAGTCGTATTTTTCTTTTTTACTTGTTTAATAGTACTCCATGATATGGATATACCACCTTTTAAAAATCTATTCATCACTTGATGAGCATTTGGATTGTTTCAAAATTTTTTGGCTATGAATATCCACATACTTTGGGTGGACATATGCTTTTAGTTACTTGAGTAGATTTTTAGAAGTGAAATTGCTGAGTCATGTGATGTTTATGTTTATCCTTTTAAGAAATTGCCAAAATGCTTTCCAAAGTGACTATACCATGTTATATTCCCACTAGCAATGAATGAAAGTTCACATTTCTCTACTTCTTTAACAATACTTGCTATATGTCTTTATGATTATAGTCATCCAAGTTAGTGTGTAAAGGTATATCATTATGGTTTTAATTTGCATTTTCCTAATGACTAATGTTATGCATGTTTTCATGTACAATAATTATTAGCAATTTGTATATCTTCTTTGGTGAAATGTCTATTCAAATCTTTTGCTTATATTTTAATTGGATTGTTTATCTTCTTATTGAGTTATCAGAGTTCTTTATATATTTTAGATACAATTCTTTTTCATATGATTTGCAAATATATTGTCTCTGATTGTGCCTTGTCTTTTTATCTTCTTAATGATGTCCTTTTAATGCAAATATTTTAAATTTTGATAAAATTCAATTAATCATTTTTTTTCTTCTACAGACTGTGCTTTTGGGGTCATAGCTAAGAATCTTTTGCCTACCCATGGTCACAAATATTTTCTCCAATGTTTTCTTCTGAAAGTTTTACAATTTTGCATTTTACAGTTATGTTTATGACTCCATTTTGAGCTAATTTTTGTGTATGGTGTAAGGTAAGGTCCTAAGTTTAGTGTTTTGCATGTGGATAACCAAATGTTCCATTACCAACATTGAAAAAATTATTCTTTCCCCAATGATAGCATCTTTGTTGAAAATCAATTTTCCATTAATATAAGGATTCATTTCTAGACTTTTGATTCTGTTCCATTGATTTTTAAGCGTATAATTGTATAACATCACACTGTCATTTTTACTATGCCATCATAGAAATTTTTGAAATTGGGTGTAGTTAGTCCTCCAACTTTGTTCTTCTTTTTCAAAATTGTTTTGGATTTATAGATACTTTGCATTTTCATTTACATTTTAGGGTCAGTTTTGTCAATTTTTACAAAAATGCCTGCTGGTATTTTGATAGTAATAGTATTGATTTTATACACAAAAATTTGGGGTGAATTACCATTTTGACCATTTTGAGTCTTCCAGTCCATGGACAGATGGGACGTCCCTCCATATATTTAGGTCTTCTTTAATTTTGTTCAACAATGTTTTGTAGTTTTCACTGTACAAGTCCTGAATTTATTGTTAAATTTTTCCCCAAATATTTTTATGCTATTAGAAATGGAAATGTTTTCCTAATTTTATTCCAGATTGTTCATTTATGATATTATAAATGCAAATGATTTTTACATATTGGTAACTTATTTATTAATTCTAGTGTTTGGAGGGTTACTTGGGATTTTCTACATTAAAGATCATTGTGTTCTTTTATGTCAGTTAGTGAAAGTGTATTACACATTTTTTATGTGTTTGATGAATTTTTGTCTAGTTTTTCTATCAATTATTAAGAGCAGAGAATTGAAATGTCCAACTATCATTGTTAAATTACCTATTTCTCCTTTTGATTCTGTCTAGTTTTTATCATTTATTTTGAGGTTCTGTTGTTCGAGGTGTACACATTATAATTGTTACATCTTCCTGATGGATTGGTGCTTTATCATTATGAATGTCTGTCTTTGTATGAAGCAATATATCTTATCTTAAAGTCTACTTTGTCTTTTATTAATATAGCCAGTGCAGCTCACTTGTGGTTACTGTTTGTACATTACATCGTTTTCCATCATTTTACTTTCAGTTTCTTTGTGTCTTTGAATCTAAAGTAGCCTTTGTAGACAGCATATAGTTGGATCTTGCTTTTTAATCTAGCCTAACAATCTCTGTCTTTTGATTGAGATATTCTGACCATTCACATTTAATGTAATTATTGACAGTTGGATTTACATTTGCTATTTTGCTATTTGTTTTATAGGTCTTCTGTATTTTTGGTCCTCTGTCTTCCTTCAATGCCCTCTTTTGAATTAAAAAATAATTTTTAGTGTACCATTCTAATACCTCTGTTGGTCTTTTAATTATATTTCTATTTTCTCAGCGATTGCTTTAGGGATTACTATATGCATCTTAACTTATCAGAAAATACTTTATATTTTTTAATATATATATATATTTTTAAAAAGATACCTAGATTACATAAATGTCACGCAAAAATACAGAGTATCCCATATACCTCACTCCTCACACCCCCCACATTTTCCCACATCAACAACATCCCTCATTAGTGAAGCACATTCATTACAATTGATGAAAACATTCTGGAGCATTGTCACTAACCATGCATTACAGTTTACATTGTAGTTTACACTCTCTCGCACATTTTTGTAGGTTATGGCAAGATATGTAATGCCCTGTATCTGTCATGGTTATGTCATTCAGGACAATTCCCAAGTCCCCAAAATGCCCCCATATTACGCCTGTTTTTCCTTCTCCCTGCCCTCAGAACCTCCAGTAGCCACTACCTCCATATCAATGATATAATTTCTTCCATTGCTAGAATCACAATAAGTCTATAGTAGAATAACAGTAAGTCCACTTTAGTCCATAGTTCATTCCCCAATATACTTTAGATTAATATTAACTTAATTCTAGTAAAATATAGAAACTTTGCTCTAATATAACCCCATTCCTTCTCTTCTCCTTTTTACTATAATTGTCATAGAGAGCACCCATGTTGTAGCATGAATCAGTATTTTCCCTTTTTACTTGTTTAATAGTACTCCATGATATGGATATACCACTTTTTAAAAATCTATTCATCACTTGATGAGCATTTGGATTGTTTCAAATATTTTTGGCTATGAGCATCCACATACTTTGTGTGGACATATGCTTTTAGTTACTTGAGTAGATTGTTAGGAGTGAAATCACATTCCCATGACGTGAGAGCCTTTGGTTCTCCCTGCTTGCCTGGTACCAATGCCATCACTTGTACCAACAATGCCACTTCGCCTAGGCATGGCCCTCCATGCCAAATCAAGTGATACCTCTTCAACTGTGGCCTAACAGTCCCCTGCCAGCTCCCTCCATGCAGACCAGGGTGGAGTGGAGAGACGGAGGGATGGAATGGAACATCAGAGACTCCTGCATGAAGTTCAGCAATCTTTCAAGCACGACGCCTTCTCTGATTGGCATATGCCTTTGGTTGATTTCCAGAAAGAGCTGTCTTTGTCAATTTTTTCCATCTTTATAGGTGCCTTCGGGGAAAGGATTTGCTGACCACCTCACACTCAGCCAAGCATGTGAATTCTATAACCCCAGCTAAACTTTAAGCTCCAGGAGGCAGCTACCTATTTCTCATTGCTTTTGCATTCATTGAATGAGATCTATTGCTTCCCCCTTTCCAAAAGTATGCTGCTGAGATGAAAAGGATGTAATATACCTTAGTTTATTTTTGCTTGGAAAAAGAGCAGAAAGAATCCCAATGAGAGCACTGTTAGCATTGTCATCTTTGGAAAGGGAAAAATGTCTGGCAGGCTTCACTGACCAAGGTAGGGCAAGGCCGAGGCAATAAAAGTCACTGATTACCAATTCAGAGTTCCAGCTTTTGCCTCTTCCAAAGATATGAGAAAAAATAAATAAACTTAAATTCCTATAAAATGGAATTGTTAGTTTTATAGGAACTTCTATAGAGGAAAAAACATAGGAACATTTTTCTAAAGCATGTTCAAGAATACATATCTAAAGTAACATTTAAGAAAAGGAACTATAATTATTTTTCTGATATGTCTTTTATTAAGATTTGTCGGAGACTTGAGAATGGGTTAGAAGCCCTTTCAAAGTCCCTTCTAAGAACCTTCAAATCTCGATTCATGGATCTCTCTACTACATCAACATACACAGTGGTATTTTCAGAATTAAAGCATGTAAAATTTACCAGTTTTCTATATACCAGAACCTCACACATTTATCTTTCAAGTGTCATGATGGTATACTGCCACAAGGCCCAACAACTTTGCACAGGCCTGGAATTGTCTTTTTATTTTTATACCTTTCCTATATCAAAAGAAAAACAATAGGGAGAAAAGTTAACTCTGTAAGAGATGGAGCACAACTGATACCCAGGTTTCACCACTCAGAATGCACTGGGACTGACAACATGGCCTGACAACCTCCCGACCACAAGAGATGAAGTCATCCTAAAAACTGTTTTGAAGAAGAAAATAAAATCAACAGAGTGAAAAAAGAAAAACAAAACAAAACATGAAGACTTAAATACGCATTGTCCAACTTTTCCTTCTCCTCATTAATTTTGGAAGGCCTTGAGTGTTCAGAGGGAAATTTGACCTACATGTTCTGACTCATTTACACTTAACTTATCACAGTGTTGGTCTGTAACAGTCATTGGTTGTCCAAGAGGCCCAGAGAACCTTGTTCATGAAGTTTTTATTAAAGCAATTGATTTCATTTTCCGTAGAAATCAAAGTATGCTTTTCCAGATTGAAAAGAACACTGAAATGAGCCCTAAACTCAAAACTCATGAGGCACAAAAGGGGGTCCACATTTTATCAAAGAGTGTCCCCATTCAGATTTCCAACACAAGGTACTTTGGTTTCTGGGCAGCATCACAGAAAAAGGTTCCATTGAAAAGATAAGGGATTCTTGCTCCTTAGACAGCCAAAATGAGGTCTGTCAAGCCTTTTAAAAAGCAAGGCTTTTAGAGAACTCAGCCCATCTGACAACCAACTCTGCATTGGAACCCATCATGAACCTAGAATGCGTGGTGGAAAATGAGGAAGTAGTAGAGATATCTCATAATCTCAAGGTCTTTGTAGTCTAAGGGACTAATGGTAAAATGAGGGCGACAATAGCTGCTGCCTCATAAGATTGCAGTGACAATTAAATGACATGATGTGTAAAGTGCACTGGTCCTGAAAATCCTAAGACCCCAATACATGTTAACTATGACAAGTATTATAATTTATCTTCATGAATCAGTGATTGTCTTGACAATCAGACCCTAAACCAAGCATCTCAAAACAAAATTCAAGGGAAGCGGCTGTGGCTCAATCAGTAGGGCTCCCGTTTACCATATGGGAGGCCCCGGGTTCGGTTCCCAGGGCCTCCTGGTGAAGGCAAGCCCGCCCGCACGGTGAGGTTAGCTGACCCAGCGAGCACAAGCAGCAAGGGGGGGATAAATGAATAAATAAATAAAATCTTTAAAAAAAAAAAAAAAATTCAAATAAAGATTGCCCTACATAAATATTTAATCATGAGATACTCTCCTTCCAGTCCCATATAACCCTTTAAGAGTGAATGACTTCTGCTCAAAATATTTTTGAATTGAATTATTAGGTCATGGTCGAAGGCCTAAGCTAGACAACTACCATGAGAAAAGCTATTATTGCATTAATGAGAATCAGGATAAATCTGGCTCATGAATGAACTAGTGTAATGTACACAACATTTAGAAAGATTATATGAATTTAGAGCTATTTGTATCATTTAATCTTAAATACTAATGAGTATTTGGGGAGCCCTTTATTACATCATCTACAGATTATTGATGTATGATCATCTTATGTCATCTTATGTCCATCAATTTTTAAAAGTGCTGACAATTATTCTATCATAGTAGAAAGTAATAGGCTGTCTTACTCAATAACCTCTGAAATAACCTATATTACCATCACTTTTCCATTGGGAGGAAGTAACATTGCTCTTGCTTGCTGCATTTCTCTTTTGTGACTCAAGGTACAGAGGTTTGCCTGCCCTACTTTTTGCACAAATTGTCACCAGGCATAGCATGATACCTTATGAGGTTTCATTCAGCTTTTCATTATTCATTCAGTCAGTCACATGTTCAGTCAACAAATGTTTATTGAGTGCCTCCTATAGGCCAAGCACTGCTGGATATAGTAGTGAAAAAAGCATAATTCCTTGCCCTCACAAAGCATACATTCTCATGGTGGAGGCAATGAGTAAAATAAATAAGTGAAATCTATTACATACCAGATGGTGGTGAGTCCTTTGGAGAAAACAATTTAGGGGAAGAGATGAGAAATGCTAGAGTTAGGGTCTAATTTTAAATAGGTTGATAAAGGCTTCCTTAAGAAGATACCTTTGAGCAAAGCAAATGCATCAATGATGTTATTTTTTTCTATTTAAAATAACCAAAAAGCCTGATTCAAAATGGCTTGAAGAAGGAAGACTATTTTCTCATATAACAATAATAATGATAATAATACCTCACATTTCTTGAGTGCCCATTATGTGCCAGGCACTCTTAAGCACTAGAGATATTAACTAAAAAGCTCACAACATGAGATAGGTGCTTTGATTTTCCCTGTTTGGGGAGACCAAGGCCCAGAGAAATGAGCAATATGCTAAAAGTTACATGGCTGGCAAGTGGCACAGCTCAGCATTTGTCTCTGGCCAAGTTTCGTCTGGGGCCCTGGCTCTCACCCACCAGAGAGAAGGCAGGTTCCAGGGGAAAAGCATCAGGGCCCTGTTTCAGATCCTCAGGGTCTCTCTTAGCTCTGTTCTCCTCCCTATGTGGCCTTCCTCATCAGCTGTTGGGAGATTTCCATGGACCACACCTAGATCCAAGGAAGAAAAGGAGCTTTTCTGGCTTTTCTTGGGAGAGAGGCAGTATTTCCCAGAAACCACCAGCACACATCCCTTCATAGAGCGTTGGCTAGGATCAGGTCCCTTTTGGGGGTGGAAGGGATGTCGAAGATTCAAATACCAAGACAACTCAACAATGTAATAAGGGTTATGTGTTTGTGTTGCTGTCATCAGGTCAGGCCTAGTAAGAATGAAGAGTAAATGCCTGGCCTTTCAGAGCTAGAGTGAGTGGTTCCATCTTATCTTCCTCTTGGAAGAACCCGAATGTGTGGTCTGTTTCATCCCATTAGTGGAGCTCTGATGTGAATCCAAGGGTTGGTAGTGGTTATGGTCAGGTTACAGTTCCTTGTGGGGCATAGCCTGCAAATTCTGTTTCCAATCCTCAAGAGTTCAGTGTTAAGCCATTTTACAGTTTTCTCTTCTTTTTCCTACCATCATCAGAAGTGTTGAGCCCAAGAAGGGCTGTTTATTTTGACCTTGTGCTTCAAAGTGACTGACTCTATCAGATTTTTTCAAAAGCTTTTAGTCTGACTAGAGACTATCAACAGATTTTTGATTGTGTGATTAAAAAGTGAGAGTGATTTATACGATCTGAAGAGAAACCAGAGTATACACATATATGCATATATATTTATATATCATTTTACAAATGTTTGTATGTATTGTGAGAATTTTGATTTTTACCCATAATAAAAAAAAATAAAATAAATAAAAAAAAAAAAAAAAAAAAAAAATATTTGGCCTGCTAAAAAAAAAAAAAAAAAAAAAAAAAGTGAGAGTGAAGAATGGCCATTGGGCATCTTTCTGAGACCAAACTTGAGTGAAAAAGCAGCAAGTGCACAACTGAAAATTATTTTGTAACTTATCTGAAGATAATACATGATTATTTTAACAATAACCCATTTTATAGGTAGTGCTGGATAATGTTTATCTGCTCCATTATAAAGCAAACCAGTTGAAATGCCTGATAGACATCTAATTTCATTTGTCCGAAACACTGATAGGGAGATTTTCATTAGCAAACAAACTTGGGTTTTAGCATTTGTTTCCAATCAAACTTATCTCCCTTCTCCGTTTGGCATGGGAATATGAGAATTACAAATATCTATATTGTCCCAGCACCCTATAATGGTATAACAATGACAATTTTATTGGGCCCATAAAAATTTTGCAACTTCCCTGCAGCACACTGTAATTTCACCAACAGTTATAAAAGGTCTTAAATTATATTTTTGTAAAATTGAGATGAATGGGCTTGAACATTAATGCATTTCTCATTGTGTAATGGGTTTTTTTTTTCTGCCCTTTTCTGCCAAGTGCACAGAAAAACCTATTCCATTCAACTATTTGTCAACTCCCATTAGAAACATTTAATACTAATAAAATTTATGGATTCAGTTTCTAAAGGATACTGCCAGAAGACTTCAAGATTACTACATCAGTACTTAAATACAACCATTGTTCACCTTATAAAAATCTATATGCTGCCTGACAGGTATAAAATGTAGCTTTGCATGCTGAATCAGCACCTGAGACTTTTTGGGTTGAAGTGGAGTTCATGAAATAAAAGTAAATGTGTTCTCAAGTCGGCAAGAAAGATTGATCTGGAAATATTCCCCCAATAAATATGAAACTGACAGACTATGATGCTACATGCACATTCTCAACAGAGAAAAAAAAAAAAAGGCATGATTCAGTCTCTACCATAGGTAGGAAAAGGTTAATTCATTTTAAATGTTTTATAAGTACACACTCATAAATATAAGTATGAGCATGTGTATTGCAAAGTCTAAGTAAAGTGCTATCTTTCAAATAGAATAAGATCCTTTGAGCTGTATTTCTAGAAGTTCTGATGGCTCTACATAGATGTATTCATATCCTCATATGCGATCACACTTGGGAACTGACTCTTCAAGCCACAACTAATTGTTCCCTTCTCTAAACTCCTCACATATACAACTCATCACTTTCTAATTTGTACATTATTATTTATATACAAGCTTCCTCACTCCTACAAAATACAAATTTCTTATTTTAGAAGGTCTTGTATCTTCAGCTGTGCCAACTGCCTTATAAATGGTAAATATTTATCATATATTTGCTGAATTAATGTGTAAAAATGAATGAATGATGGGGGGTGGATGTAGCTCAAGGGGTTGAGCACCTGCTTCCCATAAATGAGATCCGGGGTTCAATCCCTGGTATCTCCTTAAAAATAAAAATCAAATGAATGAATGAGGTGTCTGGCACACAAAGCTATGCAATCTGTAACCCATAGAACTAACTAGCTCACAAGACATAGAGTCATCAAAGTAAGGAATTTACAACCGTGACATGATAATAAATAATATGTTAAGCTAAGAGGTAAGGGCACAAAGACAGTGGTCTTTGAGCTGGACCTATGGAGATAAACAAAGATTTTCCAAGAGCACTTGGCATGGATAGCCTTAAGAGAATTCATTTTCATATCCTCAACTTCAATATTTGCTATTTACGAAAATTGAACTGCCTGAGAAAATGCCTGAGGTTGAGGTTTGCATGCTGGTATTCCCTTGTAATAATTTACAAAAGAAAACATGCTTATCATTCTGACCCTCATGATGGCACATTGTCCATGGCAAACACCCCCTTGGCTACATGTCAGAGACCATTCAGTTTGCAAATTAATTATATGGAAGATGGTTTAAACAAATTAATAAACCTGTTTGTGCAGCTCAAAGGTTTTGATAAAATGATCTTGAAAGTTGTGATAAGATAAAATAATTTTATTTTAAAATATTATATGGGAAAAAGTATTATTTTAATTCACATTATTATTTTTACTCCTCTAACACTCTCTAAATACATTAAGTTAAATGAAGGGTAGTTCAGTGAAAGAGCAAGAGGTGTAATTAATAATTTTTAAAACCCTGGTAAAACCTTTTATTGAGGGGAGATATACTTAAAAAAAAAAAAAACTAAGAGAATGAAGGAGAGACTAATTGGATTGCCATCTGATGAATTATTAAAAAGAATTTTTTGAGGATAGACCATTTTATTTGAAAGGAGTTAATTCCCATCTACTTTATTAGATGAACAAGATGTCTCAGAGATAAACCAATCAGAATGAAAAACAGAATTAGAGATGACTCTGAACTTCATCTCATTTTAGCAATAAAGACAACAAATTTAAAAATTAAAAATTTCCTATTTCATTAAAAGATATGCTTCCCATAAAATTTTATATTATTGTGTAAAAGTTAGATATAAAATTGTGTTATAATCATGTTACTTTGACTGACTGTGTACTAATAATGGTTATAATGCTAATTCAACCCAGGTGAAATTACTTTCACACATCAAGTTTTATGGTCACAAGAAATTTAAAACTTTTATATTTTTAATGTATATATATTTGTTATCAAGAATTAAGGGTACTCAAAAAATGTCTTTAATCCATAAAAATATATTAAAGTAGGACCAAATTCTTTGAAGGAAGTGGAATGAAAATGTAAGTTCAAAAATAATAGGAACAATGTAAAATTTCCTACTGTTATAATAGGGCTTAATTATGTATTTTAATGTATGATGGTGGGATCAAACTGCCATGGTATATAAGATTCCTTTGGGTACATTTTAAAGACTGATGTAAACAGGTTTATTTTGAACTGTGAATATTTACAAGTACAAAATTTTTCATTAGCATTGTTCAATTTATTATGAAAAATTTTAGACAATATAAAAATGGGCAAAGAGACGTTATATTTCAACATTCATCAGGAAATATATAAGTAAAATTTTGATATCCACTAGTTTCAAACTGGTCCCTGTGTCCAGAAAATATCCAATCTGGTTGGAGAAAAAGAAAATACAAATAGAATAGTTAACAATATGTAATCACATTATTCTAGCTTTAATTTCTCTTCTCTCAGGGCTCAATATGCAAATCAGATCATGAAGTCAAGTCAATCCATTCAACAAAGCTCTACTCAGCCTCCCCTATGCTAGGTGCTGGGGATGGAAGGGTTAGTAAGAAAGGACATTACTTTAAGGGAGCTTCACAGCAAGTAAGTGGACAAGCTTTTCTGTACCAAACAAACTGACCAGGAAGTGGCCTAAGAATATCAACTACATTAACAGGCTTCAAGGGTTCCTACAATATGGATTCCCTCTAAGCAATGTCTTTCTTATAAAGATGTCGAAATGAATTGATCAACAATTTAATCACTCATATTCTCCCCACCCAAAAAAATGGATTTATTAAGCATCTACTACATTCAGGCACTGTGGTACTTATATGCAAGACTAAAATATGATTCCATCCATTGAGGAGCTGTCAGTCTGAACCTGTCTGTACGTAAATCCAAACTCACCTGTCAGGGGGTGTGATTTTTAAATATGGGAGCAAACAGATAAATCAAGACCCTGACTTGAAGCTGAGCCCAGCCTCTGCAGCCTGTTTATCCATTTTGAATGAATTAACTAAAACACTAGTAAACCCATATGTCAGAGTCAGCTATTTTTCCAAATACATTTTTAAAGTAGAAATTTGACAGAAAACCAAAATTCTTTAGAGTAATACCTGCTTCTTAAGCAACACAATAGAATCTGATGAGTTGTTTTCAAAATGGCCAATAATTACATTAATATCAACTTTTCCTTAAAACTCTATGACTAACATCAAGCCAAAAATAAAACATTAAAAAAAAAATTGAGTTCCTGTTTAATTCGGATCAAATGAGCTGTAGAGCTGCCAAATCTTGCTTTGTTTTATGCTCTGTGGAGACAGTCTTAGTCCCTCATCTTTTCAACATTTGTGGGAAGAGATAGCTCATGAGTACTGGTGGAAGGAAGAGATTTCTCTTCTCTGCCCCAGCTCACAGGATAAATTTTAAATGCAGTGATAAGAAAATCGGACCCAATTCTCTCCTTAAACAAAATCAACAACAGAGGCATCAAACGTTATCATAAGAAATGACCTCTGAGAGAATCAGCACTTTCAAATCACAGGTAGAGAAGCAGAGGCTGAGGGCAAGTAGAACCAGAAAGGCGACGACACAGATGATTTTAAGCCAGGGACTCCTGGTGCCCAGTTCTGTGCTTATATAACTTCATCCTGTAAAACATGGAAAACTCAACCCAACCAACTACTTAGAATCACATAAAGCAAAGCACACAAGGAGCTATTGATTTCAATCAATGTTGATCCTAAACTTGGCATTCACACCAACTGTGCTCAGATCTAGTGGCTGCTCCCAACACTTCAACTGCTAAGAGCAGGGTAAGGGAAATCAACAATGACAGCAGCTCGCAAAGACCCTTTTCAACATTTCTGAGGCCGTCCACCCTCTTTCTCCTGATAGGCCCATTGACATTTTTATTTCAGAATTTTAGGAGAAAGAAGGAGGATGGCCACAGATCAGCCTGTGGAATCTGCACAACTGTGACCCAAATGCAAAAAGGAGGAGAAAGATGGGATGGAAAGGATTGCCTGCGAGTCTGGACAAACTAGAAAAACTGGGGAGAGAAACACATTGGGGAGAGAGGAGGGGCGCAGAGAATTTTTACCCATTCTCCCACCTTAAATTCCACTTGTAAAATGGAGTTGCTACAAAAACAGACTTCAGGATAATGAAGGCCTTGTAGTTGTAGGAGCAGGACGGTGTAGCTGACCAAATGATAAATACTAAAGACTTTCACAGTGCAGTTTTTCTGTGTTTTTTGATTATCAATGACTACTCTGATTTTTTTCCTTCACAATATTCTCCACAGTAAATCAGATCCCATATAACTTTCCTTTCTCCTGTTGTAATTTACAGAGAGGCAGTATAGCAAGAAAAACAATAATGATTCAGATTCCTAAGAACCCAATAAGATCAGATTTCTAGGTGATCATTCTGAATAGCCTTTGTCCAGTCATATAGATTTTTATCAGTGTGTGACTATATGTGTGTATATAAGCATGGGTCAGGCAAAGAGGAGTAGATATAGGAGGGTAAAAGGAAAAACAATTTTAGTTACCTGGAGATGTCTTTTTTATGCTTTACATAAATGCTATAAACCTCACAAAGTTTACTCAGGGCTCAAGAAGGAGAAATCATGAAAAGTGGAAAGAAGAAAGGATAGAAAGTAGGAAGAAAGAGAGGGAGAGAGGAGGAAGGCAGGAAGGAAGGGAGGGAGGAAGGGAGGGAGGGGAAATAGAAAGGGACGAAGGAGAAAGAAGAAAGGAAGTGAGAAAGAGAGGGAAAAAAAGGAGAAAAAAGATTCTTGCTTAGATGAAAACTACTATGTGAGAGAAAAACAAAATGGAGGCCACATGTTGGAGTAAATGTGTTCCCACATGTGAATGCCAATATATTATTGACTCACCCTGAGTCATAAATATGACAATTTTCCTCATTTCATAGTGAGGTCAGGCTCAGCCCAAATAAGCAGCCATCCTCCTCTGCTTGCTTAATGTTCCTAAATATGAGCTTTCCCCAAAGATCTCCACACATATAATATAACTCCATGTGCATATGGGGTAGAGAGAAGGGCTCGGGGAGGTGACAGAAAGCAAGCTGTGAACACAAAGATACTTTTAAGCTGAATACTCATACATGATATATAGAACAGAAGATCGTCCATCATGGTTATTGAAACTGTGACCAGCAAAGCTATAAACCTGACACAAAAAAAGAGAAAATATGACTTGTTAGGCTGAAAAAGCACCAAAGAGGGAATTATAAAAGGGAAAATTTCATGACAAATTAGTTTGTATTTTTTGTTTTCATTTCTGACACATGGAAGGAAATGCTGTATGTTTGCTTAAGGAAGTGCAAATTTCTCCACTTCATCCATTTAAAATCCTCACCCTTAGGCCTTTTGTACTGAAGCATAAAGTTTGGAGACCTTAAATAGTCATAATGTTTCCCTGAAGAATTTGGCCTCAGAAACATATTACAATTCAGAAGGGCTAAAAAGGAAAACCATTTTACAGCAATCTGGCGGTGTCTGCTTAAGGCAGCTCATAAGGAACATCAATTCATTCTCATGGTTTCTTTACCATATTTGATGAAATATTAGATGCAATTGGAACAAGCGGCTCAAGCAAGAAGGCCATAAACTTGGAAACAGTGTTGTAAAACAAAAGTGTGTTAACATGAAATAAGTTTCAGATTGGAAAAAAATGCCCAGTGGCTTTCTCATAGAGGAGTAGTACAATGGGCTGGAAAGTTACAGATGTGGAAAGCCAATCTGGTGTTTTTATACTCAGTCCCCTTATGGGAATGAAGATTTGGAGCTGATTAATAACAATTCCCAAACTCTGGGGAACAGGTAAAGCAGAGCAAATAAAAGAAGAAAGCTCAAGTTCAAGAGAAAATATTGAAAATCCCCTATTTAAAGTGCTCTGCAATTTCTATATACGTGTGTGGTAGGAGAGAGAAGAAAACATGTTAATAAGGAAATCCCCTCAAATCCAGCATATCAGTAGTTAAAATAACAATAATACTGGATTACTAGTAGAATAATAATAATTTTGCACTAAAAATACCATTTAATTTTTAAGATGCCAATTCTTCCTAAATTATCTACAAAATTTTATGGAATTCCGAAATCAATATCAAAATCTCAAGAAAAATATTTTTAACTTGGAAAATGATTCTAAAATTTAGCTGAAAGAATTAACAAGCGGCAATAACTAGGGAAATTCTCTAGAGGAAGATGAATGGGTGGGATTTCAAATCAGTGTAAAAAAGATAGTCTATGCTTTAAATAATGCCAGAACAATCTATTAATTTATTTAATTAATATGATTTAAATTAATATTTATTAATTTAGTTAATAAAATAAATTAAGCTGCATCTCAACTCACTTCTGACTTGAATATAAATTTTAATTGAATCATATATTTAAGTTAAAGAAAATGTAAACATGAAAGCACTAGGAAAGTATGGGTGAATAATTTTATAATTTTTTGATGAATAAGATGATGCTAGACATGACAGAAAATTTAGAAGACATAAAAAATAATGAAATTTGCCTGCATAAAAATAAGATGAAATGTCATTTTAGGGAGCTGATGTGGTTTAAGCAGTTGAGCTCCTGCCTTCCACATGGGACGTCCCAGGTTCAGTTCCCAGTGCCTCCTGAAAAGATGAAAATGAACAACAAGCAAAACCAACTTGGGGAAGCCATATGGCTCAGTGGTTGTGTGCTGGCTTCCCATATACAAGGTCCCGGTTCAATCCCCATCACCAGTACCTAAAAAAAAAAAGTCATTGTACAAAAAAAGAAAAAAATTAACAAGCAAATACCAAAGAAAAACTGGGTAAAACATAGGAAAATTTTATTTTTATATTTATATTAGCAAATTACATTTGTATAAATAAATTAATGTGCGTTAAGTTAATATCCCCAATATATGCAGAGAGCTCAAAAATCAATAGAAGGATAACCTCTTGGAAAAAAATGAGTGAAGAATATGAATAAGCAACCCACAGAAGAAATACAAATAGTCAATATAATTAAGAAAAAAGTATTTAACCTCATTATTAATAAAGAAATGCAAATAAAACACCAGAGAAATATCATTTTCACCTATCAGATTAACTCTGATTTTTAAAATAATTAAAAGATCATTGGGGAGTAGATGTAGCTTAAATGGTTGAGTGCCTGCTTCCCATATACAAGGTCCTTACAAGGTCCTGGGTTTGATCCCTGGTACCTCCTAAAAGCAAACAAACAAACAAACAAACCACCTCTTCTTGGGGAATAGATGTAGCTCAGTGGTTGAGTACCTGCTTCCCATGTACGAGGTCCTGGGTTCAATCCCCAGTACCTCCTATAAATAAATAAATAAATATCATTGATAATCTATCAGCAAATCCTTCAGGTCATTCTTACCAGTTTTCCAGCTACCCACAAGTCCAACCACTTTCACCTAGGCTCCTCTAACAGCCCCCTAAGGGGCAGTTTCCACTTTTACCCTCTAAAGTCAGTTGTCCTTATAAGAGTCATCATTTTAAAACAGAAACCACATCATTCCAGGATCTAGAGCCTGACTGCCTGTGTTTGAATCCTGGTTCTGCATGAATTCGAGGAATTCATCAAATCTTTTTGTGCTTCAGTTTATTTGTAAAATTGGTATGATAGTAAGAGTACCTAATGCTTACATTGTGAGGATTAAGTGAATTAATACATGAACATGCTTAAAACAACATCTGGCATATAGCAAACCCTTAATAAATTGAGCTGCTGCTGCTGCTGCTGCTGCTGCTGCTGATGATGATGATGATGATGTCACTGCTCTGCTTAGAATCTTCCAAAAGCATCCCATCACTCTCAGAATAAAACACAAATTGCTTATCGCAGTGGACAATGCTTTACATGATCCAGCCCATCAATCTGCCATTTAACTTCTGGGCCTCTTTTGCTCAGCTGCCCCCACACTAGTCTTAGTCTCTGGGCATTGGCTTGTTTCTCTGCCTGGACCACTCTTCCCCCAGACAGTCACCTGGCTCATTCCCGAACTCCACTGAGGTCTCTGCTCAAATGTCACCTCTCTAGAAACGACTTCCCTGGCTACATCATCTAAAGAACTTCCTGCCTCCATCCCCAACCATATTGGCACACTTAGATATTAGATGATTGAATAAAACACAAATTAATCTCCTTTCTAGGGGGCAATTTAGCTATATGTGTTATAATTTTAAAATGAGCATTCCCTTTGATCAAGCACTCACACTTCTAGGATATTATACTAAGGAAGTAATCTGACAAGTACGTGAAGATTTGAGCAAAGGTGTTTCATCAAAGCATCATTTATAATAAAGAAAAATTAGAAACAATTTAATAGTTCATCAATAAATGTATCAATTAGTAATTTCCACCCAAAAAAAAAGTGACCCCAAAACTTAGTGTTTTCAATAATACCCATTTATTTAGCTGAGTGTATGGGCTGGCGACTGGGGAAGGGCTCAGGGAGATGGTTCTTCTGGTCTCAGCTGGCCTCACTCGTGTGTCTGCAGTTAGCTGTCAGCACAGCAGCAATGCTTCTGGGGTCTGGCTCTGGCCGAGGCACCAGGTGTGATGATGTCACGTGTTTTTAAATTCCCAGCAGGCTAGCTTGAGCTTGTTCACATGACAGTTCAGCAGGATTCCAAGAGAACAAGTGGAAGCAGGCACCTGAGGTCTAGGCTGAGACACTGAATGGCATACCTTTCCATTTCATTCTTTCAGCCAGAGCAAGTCATGAAACCAGCCCAGATTCAAAAAGTGGAGCCACAGACTCCACTTCTTTGTGGAAGAAGCAAAATCATTTCACAAAGTAGCATGGCTAGAAGGAAGGGTAGAGATTTGTGGCCGTTTTCCAGTTTACTACAAAAGGAAAGTGCTTGAATAAATAATGGTAATAATTACAACAGAATGCCTTGTAACTATTAAACATGGTGATGTTAATCTATATGTATTGATTCAGAAGGATACTTATTACAAATAAACAAAGCATATTACAGAATTTCTGGTTTACACACCTACATAGAAACATGCCTATACACATAAAAGATATTGATGTAGGAAGATGTGGGAGGGGCGGGGGGGGTGGGGAACAGATAGGAATCCCCTGTATTTTTTGTGTAACATTTATGTAATCTAAAGCTTCTTTAAAAAATAAAAAAATAAATATTTTAGATATTGGAAAGGATGTTTTCCAAAATATGAATAGTTCTTAGCTCTCAGTGACAGAATCTGTTTACTCTTTCTTCGTTCCTTCGTTCCTACCTTTCTCCCTGACCTCTTTTCTTCCTTCCTGCCTGTCTCCTTGCCTTTCAGCTTCCACTTCAAAACTTCCTATGTTCCTCCCCAGAGCGAGGGGCCCAGTCTCTGTTTGCTACGCGTTGCCCTTCAGCTGGTTAGTCTAGACATGTTCTCATGGCAACGAGGAGCAAACGCTGAAGCAGAAACTTGCAGGCATGTTTCCGGTCTCTGCTTGCATCAAAACTGCTAATGCAAGTTGCCGGGCCAGACTCAGAATGAAGACTGGGAAAACGTTCTCCACCTCTTGGTGGGAGGAGCTGCAAAGTCACACTGCAATGGGTGTGGGAAAGAAAGATGAATAACTGGGGCATTAATGCAACCAATTTCCACAAGGATGGAGCATTGATCTAGTTGGAAGGAGAGAGCTAGAGGTTCTGTCTTGAAGCTGTGTATCCACAGCAAACACACAGTCCTTTCTTAGACTAGTTTTTTTGGGAATCGAGGGGAAGTTAATCCATGTCTGCTCCAAGTGTTGCCATAAAAACAAAATGAGATAAATTTTAAAGTGCTTTGAAAATGTTGAACTATGCACAAATGGTTATTCTATGTTGATTTCTAATTGCCAGCTAATGTGTGCTGGGCCTCCCTTTCCTCCTTTTGAGTATTCAGGGAATTTAAAAAAATCATTTCAATAATAGAGTAAGCCAAGCATATTGCAGAGATAAATCTGTTGCTGCAAAACAAAGACAACATCACACAATGTCTTCTAAAGCCAGACATAAATTCTATTGGGAAATTTACAACATTAGTGTGGATAATTGAAATGTAGCTTGTGTTATAATTGTTATTCCTTCTAATAATCGCATATTGCGCTTAGCGAAGGGGATTGGTCATATTTAAAGTCAGATAAATTACATCAAACTATTGCTCTCATTAATGTGAGTCTCTGCTTGCCGGAATACTACAATGAGTCATTCTTCCTTGAAATGCATCCAGTTGCTGTAGCAGCTGTAAACTGTAGGAGTTGATGCTCCTTTATATTGAGGTGAAAGAGTCACTGAGCCTCACCATTGGAAGCTACTTTGGCTGCAACATTCATACAAAGTTCAAGGCTTTCCTGATGAGGCTTAAAGCCTTTAATTAATCTATTTGCCTCTGCAGCTCCTGCGGTCTCTCAGTACTCCACCACCACATAACAACACCTTAGATTTACTCAGCCTCTCTCTCTGGGCAAGGCACACATTCTTATATCTTACCCAGAGGCCAGCTGTGGAAAAAGAAAACTTAGCAAAAAAATCTCACCAGGAAGATTTCTGCCCCTGAGCAGGGAATCTATAGATTCTTTACAAAGCCTTCCAAAGATATAAAACACCTCTCTCTTCCCCTAAATCATTACCCAGTCCTCAATTGCTTGTACTTACCATTTGTTTGTTTATTTTTTCATCATTTATTCAACAAATATTTATTAAGTGCTTGCTCCGTGCCAGACGTGGTAACAGGCATAGGCAATACAATCAATTTCTTAGTTTAAACTAAAACCTAGAAAGACTTCTCAAATCAATTCCATGTACCTTGCAATTCAACAAAACTAATCATGTCTCCTGCTCACTGCAGTTTTGCTTCTACTTTTGCAGAATGTACCAGGTAAGGTGCACCACTGTCCTCTACCTTGGATAGGTAGCCAAGGTAAGCTCTGCCCTGGGCAATGGCACAGGTAAGTTCTCTCACCATTTGCTTCTCTGGATCTGCTTGTCTTTATTATAGCTGCCTTTCTCAAAGAGAGAGAGAGAGAGAAGTTTCTCGGGTGTGCACATTAAAGGGAGGGTGAGACAAATGGAGCATGCTGGACTGCTTTGGTTTGAGATTATTTTGGACTAATTAGTAAAATAAAAAGATCCTCTCACACGGTCTAGTTTTCTGATTAGAATTCTGCCTTGGAGTTTAGGGCTAAGTTCCAGCTACTAGCAAAGTGTTGTTTGATTTCCTCATTGGTTATTGTTCTTGGTACAGATTTTACCTAGAGACGCCTTGTCTCAGATGTAGGGTAAAATCTAGGGCAATTATTCTGGAATAATTCCATCTATAAAGGCTTTAATCTCACTATCATTTCTAACACTATGGAAATACCTCTCCTCTCTTTGCATACCACCACTACCTATATCTAAAAATGTCTGTATTTTACTCTCATCGTGGAATGAAATTTAGCAGGATTTCCAATTTTAAGTTATCAGGGATTTTTTTTCCCCTTTAATTGAGGATGTGATCCCATCTCTTTCTAATTTATATTGATGCTTGTGAAAAGTCAGCTGTCAGTGTAATTGTCCTCCCTTTTATACAATTTCCCTTTTTCTTTGTAGCTGACTTTAAGATTTTCCATGAAGTTTCACTATTACATCTTTAAATATAATTTAATTTTATATATCTTGCTTGGAAGACATATGTCTTTTATTAACTCTGGAACATCTTGTTTATCTATTTAAATATTATCTTTTCTACATGACGTTGAACTTTCTCATCTCACCCTCCAGGCTTATGTATATATATATATTCTTTTTGTCCCTCAAATAAATTTTTTTGTCTCACTGCATATGCTGCCTTCTGAATAATTTCTTCACTTCTGTTTTCCAGTTCACTTATTTTCTCATCAATGTTGCCTAATCTGTTATTTAATTTAACCATGAATTTTTTTATTTTAATGAAATAAAATAAGGTTCCTTCAGAATCTGCCATTTTTATAATACTTTATGTGCTTATGTTTTTAATTATTTGTTTTTAGTGTCTTTCATTGTATAAAACATACTTATCATCTCTAAAAGACAGTTTTGTTAGGAGTATCTTGGTGCCCTAATCCTTCTATTTGTTTTTGTCAATGCATTCTTGCATGTGGTAGATTCTTTCATCATGTGTTTTGTAATCTTGGATTATGATCTGATCTTCAGCAGGGCTTATTATGGAAATTTTATGTAGCCTAAATTGAAAGCACATCCCTCCAAAGTGGTTTTGTACCTTCTGCCAGTCACTCTAGGAATACCATCAGCCCAGGACCTGTTTTAGATGGATGTCATAATTTACGTGTGTCTGGGCCATGTTGGTAGTTAAAAAAAAAAAATTGAACTGAAATCCCACATGAACCCAGATATCTATTTTGTTCCAGAGAGACATTTTGGGGTTGTTGTTGCTGTTGTGTTGTTGTGTGCTCATGTTTCTTCCCACATGGGCTTTAATCCCAAACCTTTAGATCTTAGAAATCAAACTCCTCCCCACAACCAAGGTAGCCAGAGCAACAGTTCATATCCTTACCATCTCATTTTCAGTTGTTTCTTTTATTTATTTGTGATTTCCCTAGAAAATTTTCTTTCCTTCTTGTAAATTTGACAATGAATTTAATACAATGTTTGTCTAACATATACTTCTGGGTATTTGTAGAGAAAGGCTTTCATGTAACCTAATCCAAAATGTGGCCCGAAATTGATATTTTCTACCATTTCCTTGATATTGTCAACTCAAAATAACACCCAAGAGGCCTGACATATGTATGATTTTAACAGACTACTTACAATAGTGAATTATTGAGTGACCTTGTGACAGTTGGGGGCAATATCTGCATCTTAGCTCAATTCTGTGCCTGACAGGTGCTTAATAAGGACTTGTTAAAAAATTAGTTAAAATACGTTTCTATGATAACCTGCTGGTCTAATATGACCACACTTTTTCTCTATGGCAAGAATATTTATTATTTTTATTTTTAAATATGTGAATAACTCTTCAGTAATGAAGGTAATTCCACGAACCATGCATGAAAATTCTTGTTAGGACTTTGGCAATAGTCACCCCTCATATGATAAAGACTTAGTAACAACTCACTGAGCCCTACCTTGGGAGTTCAAAAAGGAAAAAAAACAAAAAAACAAAACGTAGACAAATGTCTTTTATAAGGTGTATTAGTCAGCCAGAAGGGTGCTGATGCAAAGTACCAGAAATCTGTTGGTTTTAATAAAGGGTGTTTGGGCTAAAAGCTTACAGGTACAAGGCCTTAAAGAGTCCAACTCAAGGTACCATAAGAGGAACTTTCTCACCCAAGTCAGTTGCCATGTGTTGAAGCAAATGGCAAGCAGTCTTTGCCTGGTCTCTCCTTCTTTCTTCTTCTTAAGGCATTGTGGGCCCAGCTTTTTTCAATGTGGGCATAGGGCTTGTCTCTGTTCCTGGAGCTGCAGGGTCAAAGTTCTCTCCTCCTGTCATGACAAAGTTCTCTCCTCTGGCATCTATGGTGCTTTTTCTCTTTTCTTGTGTAACTTCTTCTGTGTGTCTTCTTGAGTGAGTATCCATTTAAATAGTCCACCAATGGGGCGAGAACTTAATCTGAGTTACACCCTACTAACATGGTCTAATCAAAGCCCTAATCTTAACATAATTTAATCAAAGACATCTCAGCTGAATCGAATACAATCAAAGGGTATCAAGACCAGTTTACAAACATAATCTTTCTTTCTGGAATTCATAAATAATATCAAACTGCCACATAAGTTAAGTCCATTAGTTCTTCCTTCTACCAAGAAGCAAAGAGACTGAAGAGACATTCCTAAGTGAGTCAGTGGTAGAATTCAGATTCCAAGATCCTCTATGTGCACAAGAGCCATCTATTGTGCAGATTTCCACTAAACTATCACTGGTGTCAAGGATAAAAAGTAGACAACAGTTCCAGGTTTTCATTAGTAAAATAATACCTAACTATATCCTCAAGTTTAGTTTTCAAAGACTGCCATGAAAATTCTTGATTTAAAAATAAAGACTACTCCTTTCTCTGGTAAACTGAAGACACTGAAACAAGTCCTGTATAGCTGAGTACCTAATGGCTAGGATCAAAATAGATCAATTGACAGGCAAACAAATAAAATAAATATTTTGAAAGATTAAAAAAGATCCCTTTGGTCACGTATATTGTCCTTCTCTGAGTGTGTCATTTAATACTGCCACAATATACTCTTCATAAAAATACTTCACAGAAACAAGTTGGCTTAAAGCAATAAGCATTTGCTTAATCCACAGGACAGTGGGTTGTTAATTTATGCTGACTCAGCTAGATGATTCTTCTGGCCTCAGGTTGTCTGGTTCACATGTCGGGGATCAGCTGGCTATTGGCTAATCAAGAATGGCCTCAACTGGGACCGCGAGACAGCTCAGCTCTGCTGGATGTATTTCTCAATTTCAGCAAGCGATCATATAAATGTTTTCATAGTGTGGCAGAGGTGTAAGAAGGAGTAAATGAAACCACAAGGCTTCTGGAGGCGGAGGCTTGGAAATGGCACAACAGTACTTCTATTGCAATCTATTGGCCAAAAGCAAATCCTATGCCCAGATCAAGGTGTGGGAGGGTAAATGTACTCTGCTTCTTTAATGAGAAAAACTATAAAGATACCTACATTGCAAAATCTGTTAATACAGGGAAGGGTAGAGAATTGGTGCCAACATTAAAATTTATCACACTAGATGTCTTGTGTTTATAACCATTTGGCTTGACTTCATATTGCAGACAAGGCATTAAGCTGGTCAAGACTTTTCCAATATGGAATAAGAAGCCAGGGTTCAAGATTTGCTTCCTTCACTACTTATGAGCTTTATGACCTGGAGAAAGTTATTTTAATTTACCTGGGATTTAGTTGCCTCATCTTTAGCATGGAGATAATTCCACCATAACTAACTAAAGAAAGCGGTGGACCAGAGTATCTTCTGAAATGCTTGATAATTCTAAAACACGATGGTCTTGGAGGTCTTTGGATTATAATTCACCAGTAAACATCTGAATCTGGTCCTTCTTGGTTCTGCAGAGGATCTAAGAAAGCTCAGATAAGTTTGATGATTTTACGAAACTCACAACTGAGCTCTAGTTCATAATTTTTTAAAGTTGTGTTTCTTACTAATACAGCACCATTTTCTTTCATATAATGACACAGACCTATCAGGAAATAGACAAAATGATGGAGAAGACAGAGACATGTGAAAGAACTCTCAACACCTGGTAACAGGTCATCATTTATTTTATTGTCCAGTTTACAGTGCCCACAGAGAGTTTATACATAGAGCTTCTACCACCACCCAACCCTAGTGCTATTTATTTCATAGCAGTAATGCAGAGTAAATCAATGCCAGGACTCATTTGTCCTGAGTAGCTCTGTAATAAGCCACTGAGCATAAATAGAAAAAGAGAACTACTTCCACATGTAGCTTTTATGCTGGGCATGCAAAAGAGAACTCTAAAATTATTTGGATATGCTACTTATTTGGAAAGTCCAGAAAAGCATGAGGGGATTTTGCTTTGAGGTTGGAGGGAAGGGTACAGACTACAGAAGGGAAGGAATGATGAGTCTTAGGGGTATTATTTAATACTACCTTTTCTTTTTAAATTGAAATATATATATACATATATAAGGCATTTCAATTTTTTGTCTAAGTAGCAGAACTTAGAAAAAACTACCATTCTTGAATATATGTATTCCATGTTGAGTTTACAGAAACTAGACCTACATCTTAGTCACTGAGGAAGCGGCTGTTTAATTATTTCCTTGCTCTGCATTTGTCTAAAAATAGGCTTTCATGTTCCAGGCAGAATGGCAAGTAGAATGACCAGCATTTAGATTGCTGCTCCCTTGCCAACAGGGAAGTGTACGACAGCATAGATCAACTACCAAATGTGGATGCCAGGGGAACGGGGATACTCTTACGCAAAGCCCCAGTCCAAGTAGAAATTTCATTCTTTGGAGGGAGGATTAAAAGGGTTAAATAAAAAAGGCCAGAGGGTAGTGAGGAGATGTGTAACTTTCAGTAGCTTAACTACTTTGAGAGTCAATTGACCCACTTATTAAGATGATTTAATAAAACCTCTTCATCTCAATTCCATTTCCAAGGTCAAAAAGCATGAAATTTGGAGTCAAGCAATCCTGGGCCAAGTCCTTGTGCTAACTTACTGGCTGAGCAGAGCCAGGCAAATCTCTAATATTGATTTCCACATCCATAAAATGGAAATTTAAAAAATAATAATCTAAAAAGGTTGTTGTTACAGAATTAACAAGATCATGAGTGTAAAGTAATTAGCACAGTGCCTGGCAAAAGTAAACACCCAAATATTGGCTATAACTATTATATCAATAGGTATTTGACTCCTTACTTTTAGCAAAACTTTGTGCTAGATAATTTGGATATAAAGATCAATCAGACATATATCCTGTCTATAAGGAACTTAGAGTCTAATAGAAGGGATGAGATACAATGACGTTGTAAACTCTGTTAGAGCATGGCTTTGTGTGTGCCTAGCATCCAGAGCAATTTCTGGTATGGAATAGGAATCCAATAAGATTTTCTGGGGAAAAAAAAAAAAAATATATATATATATATATATAAAACCTGGTAGAAAGTAAGTGCTAAAAGTGAGTAAGAGAAATACTAGAGAAAATACAGGTAAGAATCAGGGCCTTGATGGGCAATCAAAATAAGAATTTATCCAGAGTATCTCCTCTGTAAAAGAATGATAATAATTCTTGTCCTGCTTCCCTCATAGAGGTTGCTGTAAAACTCAATGTTTTACAGCATGTGTAATATGTTTACCTGAAAGCAGCAGATGGAGGAGGCAGGTTGGAACAAGAGGAGGCTGAACCAATCCATAAAAAAACAGATATTAGCTAAGAGTCATAGTGTTTGCTAGATACTATTCCAAGTATTTCACATGTGTTATCTAAATCTGTCCTTGCAACAACTCTGTGATTTAGGTCCTACTGTTATCCCCATTTTGCAGAAGAGGAAACTGGAGTAGAGAGAGGTTAAATAACATGTCCAGAGTCACATAGTTAGTAAGGCCCAGACACAGGATTCGACCCTATCAGTGTTGCTCCAGAATTTTAAGCAAAGGGCACCTCACCTCCCAACCAGTGCAGAAGCTCGAAACCAGGGGCTCAGGTCTTCTGTCATTTTTACCTATCAGAAAATGCAGGTCCTCTCAAGTCAAGATCATCCGAACTCCATGCTCAACTTCTGTCCCTCTCTTCCTAGCAACCTTCTCTAACACTTTCCACCACAGGCTTAATTTCATTCTTTTGACTGCTTCCTGGGAGGAGGAGGAAGGGGAAGAGAGAGCTATAAATATCCCTTCCTAAGTGCCCCCCAAAGTGGAACCACCTGCTGGGCCTGTGTGTGGTAGAGGGAAATGAAGAGCCTCCACAGTGGAAAGAGGTTTGCATCAGATCATTCAACAGAGGGTTTTAAAGGCCTCCTGCAGGGCTGGCTGCTGCAAGGGGGAGTCAAGTAAACAAACCATAATGAATGGTGTCATTACAGGGTTTTATCATCTACCTGCTTAATTATGTAAGTTAAGAACTCAAAAGCAAGTGTTGGGTGGATAAAGTATCAGGAGAGAGCCGGAGCTTTGTGTTTCCTGGGCCCACTGTCTACATAGCACCTTCTGAGATTTGGGGGCCCACAGACACTTCTTAGGAATCTCCTATCCTATTTGCTTTCATTAAATCCTTGGGTATAGAAGCACTTTGGCAACTGGAAACAAAACAAAGGTTTCTATGAGTAACAACAGAGGAAAAGCATTGATGGAGTCGGGCTTTCTTTTAAAATGGAAGAGCAAGTAGATTTCCATTCTGCAGATGCTGAGGTCAAGCACTTTAGACATTTTAAAAAGATGATTTGCCCAGGGTCAGAGAGTTAAATCAGTGATTAAACTCAGTTCTCCAACTCCTTTCCCAACGTTCTTAAATGGGTGGTTATATAAGGAGGGTACACAGATGTTCTGGCCAGCTCTTCTGTAGATCCCCTCACCTTCTGTGGACAGTTCTGGAGGTCAAACACAGTGCAGAACTGAGTTAGCAAAAAGCTGTGCTTGCATTTGCCAAAGACGGAGGTTTCTCTTGAAACACCCACACAGGATCGCAGATGCGCGCGTGCACACACAGAGACAACCACAAGGAATTTTTATTTTCTTCAATCCCAATCCAGAGTTAGCAACAGCTGCCAAATGAGTCCTTCTGATGGCACCTCCTACACAAGGAGACGCTGGAGCTGCAAACTGTGCTCCGCAGGCGTTTTAATTGTGAATCCAGATGCTCTAACCCTTCAGCTCTCGGCACTGACCTTTCACTTGAAAGTCAATTTGTCAGTCTGCTCCCTGTGTCTGAAGAAATCATCAAAGCCGTCCTGCCGAGGAGTTCCCCATAGGTTTCTCCATATGGGGCTGGAACGCAGCTACACTCTGCTATGCTGGGGGAAGAATGTGAGTGGTGGGGGTGAGTGGGAGCATTCTGTTCCCCAGGGGAAACTGTGTCACTGAGGGACGGAGCAATGAGTATCTTTAGGGAGGGATGGAGGAAGAGAAGGAGGAAAGAAGCAGCCCTTAGTCGTTGCTAAACCCAGACCCTGTAGCCTGTTCTCTGGGAAGCATCCCACCCCACCCTCACCAACTTGCCAAGCCGGAATCCCATGGAAGGCAAGGAAGGAGAGACCCTCTGGAAGCCCCATAAGCCCATGTATGTCTGAATCTGGGAGTTTTAGTTTTCTACCAGCCCAGCCAAGGTCTCAAGTCTGGAAATAAGTGTTCTTCTGCACAAAGGACAGGGAGAAAGGTACATTAGTGAAAAGCTAAGCCTGACATCAACTAGAGAGAGATAAGCGGCTAACTGAACACAACTCCCTCACTTTAAATAAGGGGTCCTTCAGGGACCTACTCTCTAGCTGCCAGAAAGACCTAGACAAGGCCAGCCCAGAAGCATCTCTCATTTTCCTCAGGCACTTAGACCTCCCTCTCTAGTTTCTGTCCACCTAGAGCAGCCTTAGCTCTAGATTTTTCTCTCTTACACCCCCACCACCACACATTAACACACATCTTCATGTGCACACACACATGCACACACAAACTAATCACTGTTAGCACTCAGCCAAACTATAACCCTTGTCTTCTTCCCAGACCTACCAAACCATTTTGAGTGACTCAAAACCATTTTGAGTGACTGGTCAATCTGAGAAATTAATTGTTGCTAAGTGTATGCAATGGAAAAACACTGCTGGGAGCCAAGCAACCAGGGTTGTAGCCTAATACTGCCTCTGGCCAGTTGTGAGAGCTAGGGCATATTCCTTAACATTTTTGAGCCACTGAATCTTCATCAAGGTGGAGTACATCTATTTTGTTTTGCTTAGCTTAAGGTATGGAAGTTTGGACTTCAGAATGGTCGCTTGAGCAGTCCTCTTAGCCATGTTAACATAGAGCAAGTAAGTACCCATTGTCCTGCAATTAGAATTTAATAGGACCTTTTGTTTTTATATTGCTAGTTTGCCATGCAGAGTAATGGGGAGGGGAGAGGTGGATAAGTAAGCCAATTTTCATTGGGATTCCAGATTCTTCTGGGAGGAAAGGGACAAAAAAACTCACAGCTTGAACATCAGGATTTGCAACTTGAGAGATGACTCGAGGATAAGCCTGATAAATTTCCAGTTGGGAAGAAGAGAAAAGAACAGGCTCAAAACCAGGGTCTAACCAGCGGGTTCCCAGAACAACATGGAGGAGGAATGGTGAAAAATCTGTTTAAGAAGATTCCTTTGCTTCTGGCAATGACAAAATAATGGGATAAGACTAGCCCTCACACCATAAACAACCATAGAACTGGGCAAATATATGAGGCAACTGTTATTAGCCTTTGAAAAACAGTCAGCTAATGACTGTGATCCCTAAAAAAAAAAAAAGATAATATGGTCAGCCACACAATTGCATTAAGGATGAGTTCATAATCACAGTGTATTGAGCTGGAGTCCAGGTATAGCACTGTAGTCCCACTTAACTGACTAAGCAGGTATCAGTTCAAGATAATGAGGCATTTGGCATCTGAAGAATAGAAAATCATAGTGAAGGGAAGGGAACTATTCAAAAGTCCAACTGGAGGTCCCTGTGAGTCCTTGGTTGAGAGCTGGACTCATGTACAGGGAAAAACTACTTGAGGATATCCAGAGAATGGCTGCTATGGATTTGAGAGTGAAACAGATATTAGAGGATTGAGCAGTACATGTAGATATTGGAGTTATGCTAGAGCCAGGATAGGGAAATCTTGTAAATACCTCATTAATGCCCCAGGGAAATAGATGACATGCCCGGAAGGCCACGCTTTAAGAATAAGAACCACACCCTAGAGTAATTCTTATTCCATACTCTAAAAGTGCTTAAAACTAAACCCTGAAAGAGCAAGGGAGAGCCAGTTTGGAGCTTTCCTTCTCTCACCCACACCCCCACCAAGTTAGAAAGTCTCGGGACAAACTTTGGGCTGTCCATAGATCAGTCAAATTAAAGCATAATACCAAGCCTATGAAAGCTCACTGTGAACATCTAGGCATTGAACTGCCTACTAAAACAAAACTCAATAACTTCCAGAAGAGGATAACAGAATCCAGTCTATGCAATGTATCCATAAATAAGTTGAGTATACAATCAGAAACATCAAGACATCAAAAGAAAAAGGAAAATATGACTCACTATCAAGAAAAAAGCAATGAATATGTATTTACCTTGAGCTGGCCCAGATGTGGTATTTAACAAAGACTTTTAAATGGTTGCTATAAATATTATCAAAGAAATAAAGGAAAATATGCTCAAAATATTAAGGGGAAATGAGAATATAGGAACAAAGAAGGAACACCAGAAATAATAAATAAGTGGGTTGCTGTAAAAGATCATATATATTTTCTTCTTATACTTCCTTAAAAGTAATTTATCATTTAAAGCAAAAAATAGTAACATTGTAAGGCGAGGTTTATAACGTGTATAGAAGCAAAAGATATGGCTAAACTTTAAAAGGCTGACAGCATCAAACATTCTGGTGCATGTGGAGCAACCAGAACTCTCTTACACTGCTGATGGGGAAAATGGTACAACCTCTTTGAGAAACTATTTGGTGGTTTCTTATACGATTAAACATACATTTACTCCGTGACCCAAAAATTGCACTTCCAGGTATTCACCAGAGAAATGAAAACATATGTCCACAAAAACCAGCAAGAATGTTCATAGCAGCTTCAAAAACAAACAATCCAAATATCCATCCACAGGAAATAGGTGAATAACTTGTGACATAATCATACGATGGGATATTACTAAGCAATAAAATGAACTACTGATTCGCAGAACAAGAATGACTCTCGAAAACATTATGTTGAGCAGGGTATGTGTAGCTCAGTGATTGAGTGCCTGTTTTGCATATACGAGGTCCAGGGTTCAGTCCCCAGTACCTCCTAAAAAAAAAAACAGCAACAACAAAAACATTCTGCTGAGTGAAAGAAGTCAGCCACACAAGAGTAGATACCATAAAATTCTTTAAAATTCTATAGCATATATACCTATTTTCATTATGATGAAAATGAGAATAGTGGTACCTGGGGGCAGCAATTGATGGAAAGGAAATTGTGATGGAAAAGTATTATATCTTAATAGAGTTGTTGGTTACCTGGATATATGCACTTGACAAATTCACAGAAGAGTACACTTAAATCTGTGATTTCCTATATGTAAATTTTACCTCAATTTACAAAATGCATACCTGGGAAAAAATGTAAGTTAAATAATGTGATTCCTTTGTTCAAACCATCAAATGTCTTCTAATCTAAAAGTCAAAACCTGAGTCCTTACAATGTTCTCAAGGTCCTACATGATCTGGTTCATCAAAACATCTAAAGCTTTTCCTATTTTCTACTCTGTTGCAGGCACTCTAGTCTCTTCAGAGTTCCTTGAATATGACCAGCACTCCTCAAAGCCCTCACCCTGCTTTATTTCTCTCCATAGCACCTACTACCATTGGACATCTATTTCCTTTTGATGAGTTTACTATTGGACTCTCCCCAAATAAGAGTAACCTTCATAAAGTCAGGCACTTTGTTTTGTTCATATCTAAATCCCCAGTGACTAGGATAATGCCTGGTGTGTAATAGCTGCTCATTTGTTGAATAAAAAATTAAATGAATGAATCATAGTTTTTTCCACTAAAAAGAATTTGCATTTCCTTTATTATCATTGGGGCCCTTCAGTTCAAGAGGCCTAAGTTCATTTGTATCACTGATTGGATCTCTGTTTATCTAAAACTCCCTGTGTTTTTATTAAGGGATTTAAAATGTGCCAGCCCAAGGAACAACGAAGGACATGAAATGTCTTATGTTGTAATAGATCATCTCGGTGGAATAGATATTGGAGATAACTGCCTGCTCCAGGGGGTGATGATTGAAGTGATGTTAAACAAAAGAGAAGACCATTTAATACACCATTATGTAAAATAATGAATCAAGGTAGAATTCATCAAATCAATCCCCACACAACAGATGGAATTAACTTCAAAGGACAATTTTGCTTGCTTCATAGGACAATTTGGCTTGCTTCACAGTAAGGATTTCCTCTTATTATCCCTAAACCAGTTGTATTAGTTAGGGTTCTCTAGGGAATAGAATCAGCAGGACATATCTGTAAATAGTATGAGATTTTATAAGAGTCTTTCACATGACCGTGGGGATGCACAAGTCCAGGTTCCGCAGGCAGGCTGCAAACCAAGGGCTCTGATGAAAGTCCAGTGAAGGTCCTTGATAAGTTTCCAGGAGACACTGGTTGTCCAAAGACTAGCTGGGAAATTCTCTCTGAATGTTGAAATCACTTCTCCTTTTAAGGCATCCAACTGATTAGATAAAGCCTCACTCATTGCTGACAGCCATCTCCCTGGTTGGTCGTGGATGTAATCAGCCATCTATGCAGTAAACTCACTCATGACTAAAGCCCATAAATGACCTTGTATAACAATTGTCCCAGTGCTTAGCTTGACCAAACCATTGGGCACAATTACCTGGTCAAGTTGACAGATTAGCCTAACCATCACACCAGTCTTAAGAAAAAATGTACCATGTTCTCAAAGGGAAAAAGTCTCCTTTATACTGAAATTGGGAGTGCAGACACCACTGCATGGAAAGCTACAGGACTAACAAGGCTTTGGTGAAAATGAAGAGTGACAAACCAAGGTAGTGACCAACTCCCATGTGACCACAGTGTCTGCTAATGTTATGAGAAAGGTCTGCAATGGTGTCATCCAAGTGGAATGAATGACACCTTGAGTCATTGTACCACTGCACAAAGAGAAATGACTCTGGCCATCTTAAAAGGAAAAGAAATTGATTGGAAGTGTTTTGGAATGTTCCAAGGCTGGAGAACCAAACTTAGAAAATGGATGGAAATCATGGAAGGTTGGGCAGCCAAGAATATAGCCGAGATCATAGCAATGGAACAATCTGGTTAAAATGTCACCAGCTCTGTATACATGCTGCTGCACCCACTGTCACCATTGTTATCACACCCACCCTGGAAACTAGCTAACCCGACCCCAAGACTCTCAACTCTTCTATCTCTGTCACCATAAAAAGCTTCTTACCTGCCCTTTGGTCTTCTCATCACTCCCTCATGTTTTAAAGTGCTCTGTTGGATCCTGGATCTGATTGGCCATGTCTAGGACTCATGGCCATCCTGATGTCAGGAAGCAGGGGGAGGAAATATCTGTATCCTGAAAACATGGAATGGTTTCCTACTGGAAATCTTAGTAGGGCCCTGCTAACCCACTTATTTAGGAATTTCTCCCAAATAAGAACATTCAGATTCTGGATAGTCAAGTCCATTCCCTTTGGCCATCCTACATCCTCATAAACATTTCATCCCAAACTTACACTTCCAAAAATCTTCCTACACAACACAGGTAACCTATCTCATTCAACCAAACACACACTCACACTTCCCCCAAATAGAGAATATACAAGTCTTATTATTTATTCTCTCCAGTTTCCATCCATGCTCTCTGGCCATTGTCCATCCTTCCTCTGTTACAATCCCATATTGAATCTCTAATACTGAAGATTAAATAGTAAATTTAACCACCCCTGACAACTCTGCACATAATAGGCATTTCTACATATAGACATAAGGCTATAGCTGATATTTGTGACTTTCCCCCTGCTATCATTCCATGTTCTTTTTGCCTCACCATGCAGTAAGACAACTTAAAGCTAAATCTTCACTCTTTAGGAACCTGAGTCCTTGTTGGTCCTAATAGTCCTCTATTCACCTTTTCTACTCAAAAAGAGCTTCGAATCTTTTGTCCTTGTTTCTTTGTGACAGGATCAATCAACCCAGTTGTAGTAATTTGAGTCTTTGGTGGACCCCAGAAAATTATGTTCTTAAATTAATCCATTCCTGTGGGTATGAACTTATTGCAGGTAGAACCTTTTGATTACTTCAGTTAAAGACCATTTGATTAGATTACTTTAGTAAGGGGTAGCCCAGGGTGGGTCTTAATCCTTTTGGTGGAGGCCTTTATAGATGGGTTGAATATACAGGGAAAAGGTGCAGACACAGAGAGAAACCCCCAGAAACTGAGAGAGAAAGTTCCAAAACCCAGGAGCTGAAATCAACAGAACCCAAGAGAAAGAAAGCTGCAGAACCAGAGAGAATGCCACAAGAGTGAGAAGCGGAAGGTAACGGAGCCCAGAGAAGAAGGCAGAGACCAGCACACACCTCCATTGTACCCTGCCATGTTGCAGGAGCCCAGATCGGTGGCAGCTGAGCCAATCTTCAGGTAAAGAGCTTCACATGATGCCTTGATTTGGACATTTTTCTCAGCCTTGGAACTGTAAGCTTATAAGTTAATAAATCCCCATTGTAAAAGCCATCTCATTTCTGCTATACTGACTTGGTAGACTTTAGCAAACTAAAACACCAGTGAATACTGAAAATTCCTCTTTTCATGATCTTTTAGTAGCATGAGAGTTCCTGAAAGTCCAAGTGGCTGTTTGAGCCTCCAATTTTGTTGAATTATTGCATCATCTCTTGGTGGAAGCAATTCTCCATTGGATACTAAAATCACTTAACATGCAGAGTCCAGGGACAGAAATCAAAATTTTTGATAGTGGATCATTAGATGTGATTGTGAGTGATTACCTAATATTTCTTGCCAAAGATTCTTGAATTTGTATGTTCCAGCACAAGGAAAAGTGCCATTTACTCACCATTAATTTGAAAGTAAAGATCTCACCCTGAAAGACAGCATCATAAATTTGCAAGGTGTTGTCTACCAGCTGGTAGCCAGCTGGCACCAAATCTGAGTCTTTGATAGGTCACTGCATCTTTCTGTAAGGCCAGTTACTCTGGACAGTAGGACATATGGTTAGACCAGTGACTTCTATAGGAATTAGGCCATTTCTTTTTCTGTAAAGTGAGTTTCTTAGGAGCAATCTGGAGTTCTCCATTTCCCATTTTAGCTTTTATTATAAGTCAGTTTGTTTAAATTATTTAAAAACTTTATTTGAATGGTATTGTCATTATATTAGGACTGATACTAAATGTTATTTCAAGAAATTTGGAAAATAAATTCCAAGGAAATCAAAATGTTTATAAAATGGGAGCAATTTAGAAGGGATTCCATTATGAAGTTTAAGAATTTAAGTAAGTTCACCTCATGGAATAATTAGCAGGAACACAGTGGGGCAGGGCAAACATACTTAAATATAAAGTAAGTATTTCAGTGAGTATAATTTATGCCCTCATAAATATAAGCAAAATATAAGCAATTTCTACCAAGTGGTGGGCTGACCCTCCCGGGTATAGTGCCATTCTAGAGCTCAGGCCTGATTGCTACCACTGGCCAGATGCACTAGCCAGGTCAGCATTATGGAAGGAAATCCATGTCATTTATGCATAGCCTTCACCCCTGCCACCATGGCTGCTTTGTTTATGAGTCCATTGACCAAGGACCAGGGAAAGACTCAGGTGGACATCATCATTTTATCTTCCTGATTATTATAAGCTCTCTCCACAGTTGGGGTCTTTTGGTGAGCATGTGCATGGACCACAAATATTCTCATGCTCTGGGCTCATTCCAAGGAGTTTATCCAGCTTCTTCCTTATGCTTCCTCCTCACCAATTCTCCAATATTATTTCTTCCAAGTCTCTGACCATCTGGCTAAACCATTAGCCAATGTCTAGGAATTGGTCTAGATCCTTGCCCTAGGCCATCTTGCCTGGTTAATTAGATGTACCACTAAACATCTGCTCTCAGGGGAATTTTTATTTTCCATTGTGCTTTGGGACCACCCTTGAGTGGAGTTAATGCACTACAGCAATTTACAACCAAGAAAATTGACTGGCTCCTTGCCATGTGCTAGAGAGGATAATTTGACGAGCCACAGGAAGAGCACTGAAACTCTCCAGGACCCTGCAGCTGGTAGGCGTGAGAAGGGGCCTGGGTGAGGCATGGACCTGGGATTCCTGCCATGACGTTTGAAGGAAATGAGCCTACCTATGTTGTGGCTCACATCCCCTTGGTTTTGCCCTGCATTCTGGTGTCACAGAAAACCCCATCAAGCTACACAAGGCACTTGGGAGGCGTACCCACCACTCTTCAACCCAAGTCTGCACGCCAACACAAACAGAAGCTGTCAAAATATATCTTGCCTCCATGGTAGGCAGAGATCTGGAGAAATTCAGGGGGTGGGGAAAGCTTTGGAAATGGTTTTATTTCTGAGCACTTTAATTTCCAAACCTTCCTCCAATAACCACATTTTCTTGGAGTTTGAGATCAGAGATAGACTACCCTGGTGGCCTTTTAACCCTAATTAACCCACCAGCCCACTTGATGCCCCCCTCACTTAACTATGTGATGTAGCTTATAAAAAGATGTGGCCTCTAGTCTGTCAAATACTGCACATTCCACAGTTCTTGCTCAGGCCACTTCCTTCCCTACAGAGCCACTGCCTGACATTTCCAAAGCTGATATTAATATCACAGACCATTATAATATAGTTATTTTCATGGGAGGCAAGGAGGAAGTCACGTGGCATTAATTGGTCCCAGGGGGTCTTGAAAATCTCCATTTAGCATGTTGTTTTTACTCACATAAGCAGCAATGAAGTGGAAAAAGTGAGGAAGCCACTGTGATTGTATTAAATGAGTATTTTTTTTTCTTAGACTTGTTTGGTTAATGAATCACTATTCCTTTTTAAATTGTATGAACACATGTAGTAGTTGGGTCAGAAATACATGTGTATTTTCATAAATGCACGCATATAGACACACACAGACACACATCTATAGGCCACTGTCTGTTTTCCTTATTTTAACATCTGCTGCGATGTCAGCTTACTGAAGGTTTAGGACCCAGAAAACTAAAGTATATGAGTGTTGTAGTTTAGGGGGAAATAATTCAGAAGCTTTTGAGCATAAAAAGGTATATTTCACCTTTAAATTACTGAGACCACAGGGTTTTGATATTACCATTATCCACTACTTGTGTTTGTATCACAAATTTAACTCTTCAAAAGTCTATCACATACATCACCCATTTTTACCTTTCTAATTGGCCTGTGAGGTAGGTAGAGACCAAATTATTATTTTCATTTTTCTAAACTAGGAACAGATGCCAGAGAGGTGAAGTGTTGGTGATTGAATGGCTGTGAACCCATTTGTAAATAGGACCTTTGAAGATGTTATGAGTTAAGGTGTGCCCAAACTGGTTGAGGTTGGACCTTAATCCAATACGGCTAAAGTCCTTATAAGCAAAGGAAATTGGACACAGAATAGAAACCACAAGGACCAGCCAGAAGCTGGAAGTCAACAGAACCCAGAAGAGAAAGGAGAAGAAACCACCATGTGTGTTGCCATGTGACAGAAAAGCTAAGAAGCCCCAAAGATTGTCAGCCATTCAGAAGATACCAACTCCAAGAGGAAGCCAGCCTTCTAGCTTCTGAAACTTTAAGCCAATAAATTCCTGTTGTTAAGCCAACCCACTGTCTGGTATTTGTTTTATTAGCCTGGAAACTAAAACATGAAGTGACTTTTTAAAGATTGTGTCGCTAATAAGTGAAGGTCCAAAAATTCAAGTGTGCCCAAGGAATAAGTTGGGGGTCCAGAGAATTCTCATTATGGTTTAGAGACATTCATGGGTTGGGTGGTGAACAAGGCAAATTTTGGAGACTGAACCTGACCTGTTGCTAAGTTCTGCCAGTTCTTCTCTCTCTCTCCCCAGGTAATTGCACACACAAACTATGTTTTTAGGACTGTCTCCTCTAACTGTAGTGATGAAATTCTATTTTCCAATCAACAAGTCAGATAAAGGTGAACATGATAGCAAGGAGGTAAAAAAAAAATCTCTTAGAAATTTTGTTTTATTTGTTTTTTGTTTATTATTATTATCATTGGACTAATGAAAGTTCTAAGAATGATTGAGGTGATGAATGCACAAATATGTGATGACACTGAATACCACTGATTATACACTTCAGATGGATTTATGTTTTATTAATATGTATCAATAAAATTGATTTGTTAAAAAAATAAACAAAAAAAAAGTGGGGCAATGTATCTGTCCATAACAATATAGTTTTATTTTAGGTTGTTATTCTTTGAAGAATAAAAATTATGTATTAAATTTTTTTTTTCTGTTTAAAGTTGCTGATATTAGAATAACATTTAGGTTCCTTTCAGCATGAGAAATAGATCTCTTTATTTATTTATTTAGCATCTACCAGGAAAGCATCAATCAAATGTCCTCATGCAACACCAATAAAATTTCATCCTCATGGTGAATAGGTCAGTCAGTCAGGTAGTAAACAAGTGCATGCTTACTCAATTCAGTTAGATCAAAGTACTAAAAGCCATGCAGTTCACATAAAAACCAGTGAACAGTACATAAGAACACACTCAACAAACAAATAAGCAAAAACTCCTACATGACCACAGATATGATGCTTCCTCCAGAGACTCAGTCACCCAGTCTTTGCACAAATGCTTACATGCATTCTTCCCGAAAGACAGGGTGAGGGGAAGTATGACTCCATCCAAATCATCAATGTGGTCACTGCCTTTATATCGTGGTTTTGAGGGGAAGGAGAGGGAAGACTAGGTGTCACATGGGGCATTGTGGGGACATTGGAATTGTTCTGCATGACATTGCAATGATGGATACAAGCCTACATACATTTTGTCAAAACCTATAAAATTGCGTGGGACAAAGTGTAAACCATAATGTAAGCTATAGACTATGGTTAGTGGCAATGCCTCAATATGTGTTCATCAACTGTAACAAATGTACCACACTAATGAAAGATGTTGTTAATGGGGGAAAGTGTGGGAGGGGGAGGGGATGAGGTATATGGGAATCCCCTATGTTTTTTATGTAACATTTACATAATCTAAAGTTTCCTGAAAAATATATTAATTAATTTTTAAAAATCAGTGTTACCAGAGGCAAGACTAAAAAGGCTGCTCCTCCAGGTGGTTTTTAACCAGCTTCATCTTCACAGGGGAAAGCATATCACTGTATTGAGTTTTCAGAGTCTATGTAAACGATAAACCCCTCTACAGAGGAAATCCAGAATCACCAGCGGTAGTGCATGAAATGGTACACAAGCTACTGGGCAATGAGGAACAGCTTGCTAATGAGTCGGGACTAATTATCCAGCTTGTGAATAGGCTAAGGACTTTGATTTTCCTTCTCCTCCCTCCTTGGTCAATTAATTGCTCATAAAATCTCTATGGGGTCAGTTGGAGCAGTAAGTAAAAAAAATGGTTTCTCTTGAGTCATTCTAGTTAAAGTGCTTTAAGAAGAGAAGGTTGACTCTATTGGTTAGACTGAGATTTGCAGGTCATCTTTGGATTTTGATTGCCCACAACATCCATGTCCAAATCAGAATGGAAACAGAAAATGGGGACCTCTAAGAGATAGAGTAGAATTATTTTCTCAGCTCTTCACAATTTACAGATGTAAAAACTGATGCCCAGAGAGCTGGAGGGACTTGGCCAATGTCAAAGAGCTAGTTTATAGGACCTAGAAAAAAAGAAACAGAAACCACTTAATATTTGATAAGTTACATTAATTATATCGAACATACATGTTCAACATGGTTCCATTTTTTGATGATGCTTGTTTTCCCTCATAGAATTGCAAGGGTGATTTTATAGGCCATCTATTAAAGGTGTTTTGTTTTGGGGCCAGACTGTCCATCAGATAAGCTTAAACTGTGCTATGAGGTGGCTTGCCCTTTGTTTTACAGAGGGGAACAGATTGAGATATATCTGATGACTAAAGCATGGAAATACCATTGAGCCATTAACATGCTACCGTTTCTGCAGAGAGCTCTGGAAGCACTTCACAAAGTAAGGAAATTGTTCCTCTTGGGAGGTTGGGAGGGGGAGGGAGGGAGGAGGGGGATAAGAAAAATGAATTTTTCCATCCACCTATTTTCCTGTCATACTGCAAACTTTTCCCTTCTTAAATTCAGAAGATGTGATTTAAAATTTTGCACAACCTTGAAGGTGGAAATGTTTTGTTGCCACTGGGGAGCTAATAGGGCCTGCCATCAGGGGAGATGAAATTCTAGTACCACTTGGGACAGCTTTAATTTCAATTTGTTATAAACTCTAATATGCAGCTGTACTATTGTAAGTCAGTAGACAACTCAAGGAGGAAGCCCTGGGGAGCAGAGAGGACCCAGGAAGTGACTCTTGCATGAGGGAAGGCAGGAAGAATGCACAGAATTGGGAAAAAAAGTAGCCTCCAGCGAATAAACCAGGTTCTCCTCAAACCTAGGACAAATCAAGAAAGGAGTATTAACAATCCTGAGAATTGAAGCAAAGCCAAATAAGCAACCCATAGTGATAGCTTGCCTTATAGATTTGCAAAAAGTAACCATTGGAGAAGATGACAGGACCGCCTAACCCCAGAGGAAACTGAGGTGAGAAACATGCCTTTTTTTTCTCCTAGGGAAACAGAAAATAAATTATGGCAGCCTGGGGTGGCCACAGAAATCTTACCTGCCAGATTCAGTTCTCTTTTTTTAAAGTTTGATATGTGTGACACACAGTATTTTCTGTTAATTAAACCCTTTAACATAACTTTGTGGGAAGAGTGCTTGTCTGGTATTTCAGACATTCCTAGGAGTCAAGGGAAGACGATTCTACAACCCAGTAAATTTCCAAGAAACTAATTACAGAGAAGAGCTGTGCTTGGGTTACTAAGCTGCCTCACTATTTCAAAGCAGGTGAGAGAACCTTTGGAATTGTTTTATTAGTCAGCCAAAGGGGTGCTGGTGCACAATACCAGAAATCATTTGGTTTTTATAAAGGGTATTTATTTAGTGTAGAAGCTTACAGTTACAAGGCCATAAAGCACAAGTTATCTCCCTCACCAAAGTCTATTGCCACGTGTGGGAGCAAGATGGCTGCCAACATCTGTAAGGGTTCAGGCTTCCTGGGTTCCTTTCTTCCTGGGGCTTGCCTTTCTCCGGGCTCAGCTGCTCTGTTATCTCCACAAGGCCAGCTGTAGACTACTAGGCAAATGGCTTGTTTCTCTTCCCAGGGCCTTCTCTCTTTCCTCACGACCAAGCTCCTCTGTGTGTTTACTTCTCAGGACTGCAGCTCAAGAACTCCAGCATCAAAACTCCAAAATCAAAACTCCAACCAACTCCTCTGCTTTGCGGTATAGTTTTATCTGTGAGTCCCTGCCCGCCAAGGGCCCTACTGACATGGCCCAATCAAAGCCCTAATCATAATTTAATCATGCCCAGGTACAGACCAGTTTACAAACATAATCCAATATCTATTTTTTGGAATTCACAACTATATCAAACTGCTACAATGGTCTTCTGTTCTTTTCGGTTTGCTTCCTTCTTCTCACTTCAATTGCTTTTTGGCAATCTGGGGATTTGGGGGGGAAATCAGTAAGTGTTGAGGGATATCAAAGAGCATGAAGATAAGGGGGAGAGGATCCAGGAGGGGTGGAGGCATTTGGCTCCCTCAGAGTGATAGAAAAAGGTTTGGGAAAGGCAAGGTCAGAGCCTCATGGAAAGCTGCTGACCTTCCCACAACCACTGAGTGTATCACAGCCAAGAAGAGTGCTCAGAAGAAAGAACAAATAAAGGTTCCAGCCTTCTTCAGTCTTAATATAGAAGGTTCCCAAAGGTCCAAAAACAGATTTAGAATGAGACCTGGAGGGAGGGGAGGGAAAAGTATTGTGGACCTCTGAGGAAATGAAGGGGAGGCCAAACAATATTGTTTTAATGTGACTGCAACAATCTTTGTGGGATCTCAGCTCTGATCAACTGCATCCTCCTGACCCTGAGACATTTATTGTTAAATTTTCTTTAAAAAAAAAAATGCTTTGGACACAACTCCTTGAGTTATTCTATTCACAACAAACTATTTAAAGCTAAACTATTAGTATTATGTGTTTGTGTCATTTAGAGGGATGAATAGACAAAATCTCAAGTCTTGTTTCCCTTTTCAATGAGTCCACTTATAATTAAAGTACCTGAGGGAAGAAAATCTAACTACTTTACAGAAACTGAAATTTTTAAATGCTCACAAAAATATAATTCTAGAAAAATCATCTGAAATGAGTAAAAAAAATCACTTCAAATATAGTTCCTTTCCATTTATTGTCTTCCCTCTCATTTTATGAATTTGAGGATGTCCCAAATCTCTCATAAAATGGAACATTATCACTACATATGCGTATATATTTAGTAACTCGAAAAACAAATAGTCCCTGACTACTATACTCCCTCTTCCTTCTATTAGATGGAGTCCTAGCTTATATTCTTGCCAAGAAATATTTGAATCAAAGAGTATTTGATTACTGCCTACTTATATTTAACCTTAAATAGAGGAAGCAATCTGTATTAGTTATCTATTGCTGTGTAACAAATTGACCCAAAATTTAGCATTTATTTTCTCATAATTCCTATGGGCTAGGAGTCTGGTTATGGCCTGGGTTCCTCTGGGTCAAACTCTCTCAAGAAGCTGCAGTTAAGGAGTTGGCTGAGGCTGCAATCATCTCAAAGCTTGACTAGGGGCAGGGATATCAACCTGCAAGCTCACTCATATGGCTGTTGGCAGATCTCTGGTCATCACTGGCCATTGACTAGATCCCATATGGGTCAGATCCCATATGGGTCTCTCCATAGGGCTTTATACAATATGGCAGCATGCTTCCCCCAGCATAAGGAGTACAAGAAAGAGAAGGCACAAGAGAGAATGCCCAAGATGTAAGCCACAGTCATTTTGTAGCCTTCTCTCAGAAATGACATCCCATCGCTTCTGACCTAGTCTCTTCATTAGAAGTGATCCAGTAAATTCAGCCTACAATCAAGGGGAAAGGATTACACAAGGGCATTGAATACCAGGAAGCAGGGATCATTGGGGACATCTTAGAGGCTGCACACAGGACTCAGAACAGCAGCCTGAAATATCAAAGCTTCATAAAATTAATACGTAAAATCAGGTAACCTCTGTTAACACAGAATAATAATGATTGAACTGAATTTAGAGTGATTTATATGCAAGTAACTTGTGACAAATTCCCTGTTATCATCACTACCATGTTAAGGGGCTAAAGAGAAATAGTGCATGCATTCTGATGCATTGGTCATGCTACGTGGGCTATGGTTACACTTCAGTCATTTGGTGAATGTAGCAACTTGACACATGAACTGCCTTTGAGGGAAATTTGGTTTAGAAGCCTCAAGACTTCATCCCGGAACAATTTGTCACTGAGCATACACAGTAAAAATGTCATTAATCCTACCTGGAGTTGTGTGTGTGTGTGTATATGTGTGTGTAAGAAAAAAAAACAAAAATTTTAGCCTAGTTCTGTATACAAGATTAAAGATCCTTTCAACAAATTGCAGCCATATGATCCATCTGACAATAAAAGCTTATCAACCACAATTCAGAAAGTGTGGATCTTGGCCATGTCCTCCTGGATTAATGGGAATTGTATTAAAAAAAAAAAAAAAAAAAAAAAAAACCAAGTTGAATTTAGAAGTAGCTAAAATGTTATTTTTAAAAAAGAAAGAAAAATAAACAATTGCAAAGAACGTATTAGCCAACCAGAATCTGATTTCCCAATCTGTTCAGGAAATTTATTCTCTTGCTTTGCTTTTCTGTTCAGAATTGGTGACTCAGAGATCATCTCCTTATTCAGTGAACTTTCTAGGACAAGGTTAATACAAGTATAATATGCCTTCCTATTGCTCCAATGATATCACATATTTATAAAGACGAGTTCAATGCGTTTAGGTCTCATGCTCTCTATGAGAAATCCAAGTACAAAAGCGCATCCACCAGGAAGCCACAGTGTGCTAACTACCAACTCTCTTCTCTAATCCACACATTCACAGTTTCTTTAACCAGTTTACTTACTATCTCTGCTTCTATAAGGGTGACATAATTACAACTCTGAGAAGGCTTTTGTTCTCTCATATTTGAGATCCTTAAAACAACATCATTCAAATAGTAGAAACTGTTTCTACTTCATTTGATCTGTAGAAATGAAACAAAATTGCACAGTGATGAAAATGGTTGAGAATATAAAAGCATTTGGCTCCTCTCTTCTGATCCAGAAGGTACTATGTGTTCTTTGGATTCCAGACAACTGTTTGGGCAGTTCCAGATAAGGTATCCAATAACTTCACTGTGTCCCCACTTCTCTTGCCTTCATTCCAGAGAAAGTTGGATAGCTGCTGCCCAAATAATTTTATTGTGAGGAGAGTTATTATGAAAACATACTCAACCGGTTTTCACTGACCTCTAAAACACACTCCCTAATTAAGTGCAAATGGGAAACTGACTTGGAACAGGTCGTCTCTGATTTTAGACTTGGGAGAAGTATTAAAGTTTATGAACTCGATATGCAAGCTCCATCTGCCAAACAAGGAATTTCGTATTTCATTTAGTGACTGCACTGAGATTATATAATGCTTCTCAGAAAGCTCTGAGAATGCTGAAGATGCCTAAACCATCTGTCTGTGTTGAAAAGTCCAAAGGTACACTGCCCCCACAATGTACCTCCGGGCATAACGAATTGTTGAGCCAGAGAAATTTCATCACAGAGTTGTTGTGTTTTGTAATTTTTTAAAAATCAAGTTTCTGCATCACTATAAAATTTTACAGCATTAAAGAGGTAGTGATCATGCTCATGCTCTCACATCCTTTTATAGCAGACTAGGATTATTCCACTTTAATATTTAAAGAAATCTGAAAACCTGGAAGAGAGGAGTGAGAAAGGGAGAAGAAAGGATGGCAAATTGAAGTTCAGTTCCTTCACCCGTCTTTCCCTCCCCAGCCAGCAGGGGGAAGTAGTGGTAGAGGAAGTGAAGCATGCTTCCTTCTCTCAAAATAAAGATATTTAAACAAGGAGAGAAGGTTAAAGTTGCATGAGGTTTCTCTCCATCCAGTAGCCTCCCTCTAGCAGGAGTCAGTCTCAGGTATGGTTCTGAATTCCAGTCCTATTAACTCAAATTATGACAAATATTTATGGTAATATTAGTAACATATGTTTTGAGGTCATACTCTGAGCCATACACTGAGTTAAACGCTTTAAATGCATTATTTTATTTCATCCTTAGACAAAGTAGGATGAAGTAAGTTTTATAATTAATATTTTACAGCTGGGAAAACCGAGTCTTAAGATTAAGTAACTTGCTCAAGGTTACACAGTAAAAACGGTAACAACTAACTGGCAAATGGAACTGGGGTATTTATCTTTTACTCAGGCATCAAGTCTTATCCTTATTAGATTTTCTTTCTGTGATTTTTTTTTTTTTTTCATTTTCTTAATTCCTTAATCTGGCAAAGCAGATGCAAATATTTTTAGTTGTTTTGTCAATACCCAAAGTATAATGCATGGATGCACCATTATCAGGTGAATTTGAAAGCATCTGTGCTGTCAATCAGTGTGATTCCAAAAGAAGGCCAGTTTCCTCCAAAATTACCAATTGGCTAAAGATGGTGATATTACTGGATATTATTAACCTAGATATTGTACAATCTCCCTCTCTTTTACTAGTACAACCACAAATTGAATACATATTGCTTGTTGCCCTGATCCTCTGTGGTTGTTTTGGCAGAATGGAATAGAGTTCATAGTCAGTGTTTCTAGTCCAAGATCAAGTTCTCGGCTCAGCCCTACACTTCCCTCTCTGGCCTTCAGTCCTCATGCCTGTAAAATGAATGCATTAATAATAGTACAAGATGCATTCAACTGTGCTGAAGGTTAGACGAGCGAATGCAGGTAAAATATTTAGCCTGGCTCTGGCTCATAGGAATTACTCCATTGCTATTATTGTATTCTGACACAATATCAAACTGGGAAAACAAGTGGAGAATGCAAACAGATGACCAGATGTTTTGGGTCTGGGTGCCAAAGGTCCAGATGTTTGGGAACCTCAGACACCTCCCTGTGTCTGTTGGTGCTCACTGGTATGGTTAGCACAGTGTGAGCACAGGCGATGCTTGAGGGCAACTGGGGGCTGATGTTCTCCCCATCCATGCACAGTTGTCCTTTGTTAGGAACTAAATGACAGGTCTAAAGGCTTCCCCTTTCCATGTCTGCTGAAAAGATTACCAATGGTCAAAAGCAGCTTTTTTGTTTTTACAGGCTCTGAAACTACTTTTAAAATATTAAACTAAAGAAAAAAGCATTTATCTCCTAAGCTTTCTTTGCAACTTTAAAATACATCACAAAAATCTACATACAATTCAATATTATTGTCTTCACTCTAGTCTAATCCTGATCAACCTAGCACTGAAAATAAAAATACAAGATTTACCAGTCTCCCTCAGTTAGGGTTTGGTTGTCCACGCACATACTATTTTAAACAGCCAGCTCATATCTCATAATCAATCACTTTTTACAAAATATAAATCCCTAGAAATTGCAACCTTCTTCTCTGTAAAGGTCTGTTCCCATTCAATAAAACTGGACATGCAAAAATCAGAATTTACACAATAAATACATTAAAGGTAATTATTTCTATCATAGAAGAAATGACAATAGGGAAAAGTTGATAAACCTTTTGCCTAATAATTTTTAAAAATATGACAATTTCACACATTTAAGTTTTCTCAAACTTTTCTATTTCATCTATGTTTTTCATAAGCTATCCCTTATTTCACAGTTTTAGAATTTGCAGAACATACATTGTTTAACTTCACAAGGTCATTTTTTTTCATGCTCAGATGAGACAAAATTATTTCTTTTTAAAATAATGGTTTGGAGTATAAGGAAAATAGCATCTTGAATTTTCCTATAATCCACCCCCAAATCCTGGATTCTGTAGCTTACCAATCAGTCAAAAGGGGCAAGACGGAGAACTTTGAAATTAAGATTATAAAATAATAATTTCTCAGAAGAGTTATACATTTCCCAGTTCCAATGAGCTCCATTTCCTAAAACTAGAATCCAATACCAAGTCTGCTTTCAAGCCTCAAAGATGAATTATTGTAGACAAATCAAGACACAAACCACTGGGCTGACCACAACGGCAATTGGTGAGCTGGACAACATTCCAAAGGGAAGAGGGCAGCATTGTAGATCCCCAGAGAATCAGTTGTTGGTAGATCGGTATAATCTGGGAACCGAAGTGGTCACTTCATATATCCTGGAAATTCCTTTATTGTTGATTAGATTAACCTGGGTTTAAAAGAAAGACCCAGTCCATCTTCTCTGGTTGTAAGTAAATCTTGGGAAGGGATCAAGGAGGCAAATAACTGTGGCATTGACCATAGAGAAATGGGTGTAAGGGAACTCCTTCAATTCTCTTATAAAATATCACCACAAATTAGGTGGCTAAAAATGACATAGATTTATCCCATCATAGTTCTAGAGTCTAGAAATCCAAACTCGAGGTCTCAGAAGAGCCGTACTCCCTCTGACATCTTTAAGAACATGTCCCTCCTTTCTCTTCCTAGGTTCTGGTGGTTGCTGGCCACCTCGGTATCCCTTGGCTTATTATAACTGCATCCCTCCAATTTCAGTCTCCATCTTCACGTGGCATCTTCCCTCTGTGTGTGGCTGAGCTTGTGTCTCTTCTTATAAGGACACCAGTGGTTATATTTAGGGGTCACCCTAACACATTAGGATCTCATTTCAACTTTAACTCATTACATCAGCAAAAACCTTATTTCCAAGTAAGATCACATTCTGAGGTTCCAAGTGGACATGAATTGGGGGAAGCACTATTCCATTTATAACACTATCATGTGAACTTGCTGAACCAATTAGTTAACCCCGTGGCTAACACCAATAAGTGTCCAAAAACCCTGATGAACCAAATTGCACTGAATCCTGGCATTTTGCCTATGAGGAAACTGATGACTTTAAAAGTTTAAGTGAATGGCCCAATCTTAGTGACACAGCTATGTCTTCAGGCTGTCAGACCAAGATTTGCAGATTCTGCCCCATGTCAACATTCTTTCTCTCCTATTAAGGAAACTGGCAAAGAGGCCAGTGAGAGTTGGGATGGATCTAGGCCAAAAGGAGGCATGCCAGCCTTCTGTAGAGGTGAGAGCCATGTCAACCTCTCTCTGGCTCTTCTCTGAGTGGCTTCATCCCCTGATGAGGCAACCTCCAGGCTCTAAAAGAACTCTAAAGACATCACAGTGTCAGTCTTGAAATGCTGGAATCCACATCAGCTCTTCCAAGATGACCCCCCAGGGAAATGACAAAAATAATGCTGCATTTAAGGACCATGTATAGCATGATATGATTTTTTAAAATACATTTTTTATTTATTTTTAAAAGATACTTAGATTACATAAATGCTACATTAAAAAAAAGGAGTTCCCATATGCCCCACTCCCCTCACCTCCCACTTTTTGCCACATTAACAACTTCTTTCATTAGTGTGGTACATTCATTGTAATTGATGAACACATTTTGGAGCATTGCCACTAAGTATGGATTATAGTTTACACTGTAGTTTACATTCTCTCCCACTCAATTCTGTAGGTTATGGCAGGATATACAATGGCCTGTATCTGTCATTGTAATGTCATTCAGGACGATTCCAAGTCCTGAAAATGCCCCCATATTATACCTCTTTTTCCCGCTCCCTGACTTCAGCACCTCCAGTGGCCACTGTCTCCACATCCACGATGTAATTTCTTCCATTGCTAGAATCACATTAAGTCTATAGAAGAATTCCAGTAAGTCTACTCTAGTCCATATTTTATTCCCCAATCCTGAGGATTCTGGGATGGCGATGTCCACTCCACCTCTAATTGAGAGGAGGTTTTGATCCCATACGGCTGATGGATGGGACTCTCTTGCTTGGAGTTGTAGACTCTCTAGGTTCCTTCGTGTGGTGGTTGTCTATCCTCACCTCCTTGTTAGTTGTCCTGGGTGAGTCCAATGAAGTGGAGAGTAGGTGCTGCAACTCCGTTGAGGCTCAGGGCCCAGATGGCATATGGGCAGCCTAAAGATTCAAGTCTCTTGGACGTACACCTACCAACTCCAGCACCAACTATAGGTTCAAACAAAAGGGATAGAAGAGGCATGTGTAGAGAAGTCACATCTGAGTCCAACTCTGTCACACTCGGGAGCACAATCAAAAGTATGGCCCACTGGCACCAATTAATTTTAAGGAAGAATAATTACAGCCTTTAGTACAATTTAATGTAATGAGAAGGTCAGTACATTTTCTGAACAGACTAATAATCATAAATTTGTTGAGATTAACCACATGTCACTTTAGGAAGCGACAATGTTGGAAATTTCCCCAATTATCCAGCAGTTCTATCTAGAGAGATCTTTTAAGTGTAGCCCAGGCACCAAAAGAAACATTGCTTGTTCCTATGATGAATATAATAGTTCAATTGTCTGGTAGAAAATACGTGCCAAACACCATGCCAGAGACTTTACAAACCTTCTTTCTAATCTTCCCACGAACCTTGTTCCAGGATCGTGAATCATTATTGAATCATTATTCAGACCATAAAGTAGAAAATAGACGCTCACCCTTTGCAAAAGGCAAAATACAACAAACACATCTCAAACTCCTTTGAACTGCCTGGGCCAAGGGAAGAGAGGTGGTTGGCTCACCCCCTTAGCCCACCTTCCCTCTGAGTGAGCACTGCTCACTCTTTCAGCCAAATTCAAACAGGATTAGAGTCAGGAGATCCAGCAACTGTCCTGGCTCTGTGAGTCAGAGCAAGTTCTTCAACATTTTCTGAGCCTCCATCTCCTCAAATGCAAAAACAAAAGGATTCGAACATAGCACAACCGCTAAGAGTACAAACTCTTATCTTCTATAATCAAGATGTGTGGCTGTTTGGTCTGTCTGGGAGATGAAGGTAATGTAGAGCTGCCAATATGGTACCTGAAATCCATGCCTCCAAGGGCAACTCAGAGGGTAACACATTATTTCCATGTTTCCTGAACTGGGGTACAGTGCCCCCCTGGACCTAGGGCACTCTACTAGCAAGCAGGCAAGGCCCCAGATAAGCATGGAATATCTTCCTGGTGCATGAATTTTTCTTGAAAATGTTTGAGGAAAATGCTTTTTAGAATGTCAAAACAAAGAATTTATTGTGCAGAATTTCAACTTTTTATAAATGTTTAAAATAAAACTGGAGGCAGTAAAGATATTTGTCGTAGGATCATAGCTTCTTTTCTACACCACTTACACCCTCTGCAGTAGGAGTTCTTTGGTGGAAAAGTTTGACGCCACAGTATGTTAGGTTGTCAGTGGTGCTATTTAGGGGTAAGTACATTATTACTTAGTTTTCTTCCTGAGCCCATGGCAGCAGGAGAATGGGAGCTTTGATCTTGAGAGTAGAGAACCCTAGTTGGGATGGGGACCCACCAAGGCCTGGCTAGTGCTATCACCAGTAAAGCCCCATGGAGGTGAAGCTGGTTGTGTGAGGAGATAGTACCATGAGGGCAGAACGGCCCATCACAACTGGTAGTTTCTTGATTCTACCAATGGCAGATTCTTGGGCTTGCCTTGGAAAACCCATTCTCTGAGACACTTAACTAAACTACATTGAGCCTTTGGTCTGCTTCCAGATCAGTTTATTTATCCCTGAGGCCCACAATTTGTTTTTTTGCAAAACTGTAGTTGTCATCCTTCAAATATGAAAATAGCAAATCATTATCTTTACTGGTGAAACTACAAACTCTTTCAACGACATTTGCTCTTCGCTCCAGCCTATTCTAGGCAAGCACGCCCTATAGACTGCACCTGCCCAGGGCCAGGAATGGTCAAACTCTCAGAGGCTCTCAGGCCTGTTTCTTTGTCTAGAGGGAGTGGGGTGGGAGTAGAGGGCTAGGAGTGATGAAAATGCTGCTGAATGGTATAAAGGAACAAAAGCGCACGTTCTATTTGTTCCCCCCAGAAATCTCCCAGCAAGGAAGGCTGAGCATGGAACTGGGGGAATGGTACTGGACTGAATGCAGGTAGAACTATACAATGTGCAGACCAAAACAAGCATGTTTCCAGGGCATCAATCTCCTAAGAAGACTTGTCAAGATTGGCCCCATCAAGATGAAGTCACAGCCCCTTATCCACATCCCAAACCCACAAGTTTTTTCATTACTTATTTGGTGCCAAAATTTAACCTCGCCTGAACTCATTTGGTAGTGAAACCCGACCTGAACTGATGTTATTTATAGTCTCTATTTGCACCACTTAGTGAGACTACTCATTGATATTACTCCAGAAATAGCCGTGTGTTTGATTATAAGTTGTTGCCTCAAACCTCAATGGGGTATTGTTTCAACATACCATTTATGCACCATATTAGCTTTCTAAGATCCCAAAATTCTGAATACGGAAGTGCAATTGTCCCAAAGATTTTGTAAAAAGGGCTGTGAGCCTTTACTGCTCCAGCCTTTACCTGGAGAAGTACAAAAAGACAAATCCTAACTCCTCACATTTCAAAGCCTCTTCCTGGCGATGACCGCATTTAATGTTGGGCAGAAGACAGAGACGTGAGCTGGACGGAGAAGTGACTGCCCAGGCAGGTCTCTGCAGAGTGGTAAGATGAGATTGTGGCCATTACATCTGGGTCCAGAGCTCAGACTGAAGGCACTGCTCAATGTTGTTAATAATCCTGGGAATTTTCAGGCTCTGGAGGATTGGTTGCTGGCCAAATTAACAGGAGACTCTCATATTTGATCGAATTGTTTTTAATTTCCATTGTTATAAGTAAAAAATTATTGAAGACTGGCAATTTCATATAGTTCCATTAATTTTTCATGAGAAACAATGATCAGTGGAGCAGAAACTAGTGCCCACTAATTATCTCCTTCTTTCCTTGTAGATAAATCAGCATGGAAAACAAGTTTTAAATCAGAGCATATCCACCAGTCTTTCTGTAACAACCAGGAAAACCTACAGCAATCCTGTGGTCATCTTTTTTCTTTATCAGTAGAGGAAACTGAAGGTCAGAAGACCTTTTTCTGATCAGATTTGACAAAAGGTTAGAGTCCCTGATCTTTTGAGTCCATTAATAATTAAATAACAATGTACTATGTACCATCAGGAGACACTGTTCTAAGTGCTATTTGCATTTAAATGTCATAACAATCATATGAAGTAGGTTGTACAGACTGAGGAAACTGAGTCACAGTGGGATCAATATCATGCCCAAAGTTACCCAGCTAGGATGTGGTAGTGCTAGATTTGAATCCAGGCATTCTCACACACTTAAGCACTTTGCTAGGCTGTCTCTTGGCATAGCTGCTTCCCTGTTTTCTTAGCAGAGTACAGGTTACCTCTAGCCAATGATGGGATTGCAAGTACTTAACAAATGACTCTTGGGGAAAAAAAAAAAAAAATATATATATATATATATATATATATACACACACACACACTATATATATATATATGCACATAAGTTCATTATAAATTTACTTATATAAAGGATATGTCACACATCATTTACAATTAATAAAATATGCAATATTCTGTATTGTAATTTTCATATAGTCAGTTGCGTCTCACAGCATGCTTTCACTGATTTTTTATAAACTTCTGTATCTGTAGCCAATCTATGCTTGCAATTGACTAACGAGTGTACTTCCCACATGAATCTTGGTTGATATTTTTCTTTATATTATTAATGAGTCATTAAGGAATAAAAAGGAAAGATGAAGACTGTCAGAACCTCACTTGATAAATAATTCAAGTGACTTTACTAAGTTTGATAATAATTTTTGAATGCTGGCAGAGTATTTTATCAAGATTTGTGCTATTCATCATCTAACACTTACAGGCATAACATGATTTTATGTTTACCTGAATTATAAACATTTTCTCTATCAATTTCCTAAATCTAGAAAATCAACAAAATTATGAATCAAGCTCTGAATTGTATTATTTACCGATTTCTACATTATATTTCCACCATGGTCACTTTCAAGTTACCATCACAATGTCACTGAACATGGAATAGGAAAGAAATGTGTAGTTGCACATCATTACATGGTGTTTTAGTTTGCCAAAGGACCGCCAATGCAAAGTACCAGAAATGGGTTGGTTTTTATAAAAGGGATTTATTTGGGGTAAAATCTTACAGTTCCAAAGCCATGAGAAGTCCAAATCATGGCACAATACGACATGCTTTCTCACCAAAGTCAGCTACCACATGGCAAAGCAAGATGGTCACCAATATCTGCCGAAATCTCTGCCTTTCTGCAGCTGTAGGCAAACCTGGAGTTGTCTCTTACTTGGCTTGCTCACGGTCTCGGCCCCCCCCCCCCCCCCCGCCTCTTTGAGTCTCTCGAGGGCTTCTCTCTCTGCAGCTCAACTGGGGGTGAAATGACTCTCACATGGCAGGATCAGATATGGTGGCTTCCTTTCCTCTGTGTGTGTCTCTCTCTCTGTCTCTGAGTATATCAGACCCAGCCAGGGGGCAGAGACTCAACCTGAGTTGTCCAATCAAAGTCCTTAAACTGATCTTATCCAGTTATCTAATCAAAGGACCCTCAACCTAATTTAATGCAATCAAAGAGTATCACACCTACAGGAATAAATTAGTTTAAAAACATAATCTTTCTCTTTTTGGATTCATAACATAATCTCAAACTGCCACTTGTTGTATTTTCATCAAATAGTTACAAAAGACATAAATAACATCTAGAGCGTAGACGGTAGTAAATAATTAGAAGTGATTAGTTTTGAATATTTGTTATTTTAAGTATAATTTAATCAACTTAAGTTTATGTAATTTAATTTTTAATAATGGTTGTGTTTAACAACTGGCTCATAGACTCCTGAAAATTTAAGAATTTGTTCTCACGAGTAGTATAAGCTGGCTCCAGCCTCGGTCTCCAGGCACTGGACACAGAGCTAGACCAACCAAACTAGACATGCCCCGAAACAGTTCTCTTCAAGGCAACTTTTACTAAGACCTATTTCTCAAGTGATTATTTTGCCCTTTCTTCTGATACAAAGAACCTTACTGGGGCCATTGTCTCTTTCTTTCTTTATTATTAAGGCCCCTCTCTGAAACTGCCCTGAAGTTTCCAGCATTTAAATAAGTGTATTATTTAAAATAAATGTCTTTTGAGGTCACTAGAGGTTTCCCAATAACCCTCTTTGCTAGGATGCTTTCTTCCTCCCATCTCCATTCAATATTTTAAAATACGCAAACGGAACAAGAAACTGTTTAATTCATATTTGCTCATTTCTGGAAGAACTCTTAAAAGGGATTACTTAGAATACAATCTGGGCAAAGCTTTTTTTTTTTTTTTTTTGAAGTAAATCTAAAAATCCTGAAATCCCTACTGAGGCCCCTGTACCACCCACTCTGATCAGTAAGATGTCACGAGTCTGCTTACTGCTTAACTCAGGGCCCCCTGATGCACTCACCCTTGACTTCATCACCTCATAAATGTGTCACTTCAGCACCACCTCCCTTCTTAAGAAAATTTTCTGCCCACCCTGAAGATGTGGAAGTATCTCAGAAACACTGAACCTTAGCCAAGATAAAGAACTTCATTTACTGGACCAACTTGTCCAGGATGCCAGGTCATGTGACAGACCCAGGAATAACAAGACAGAATCTTCTCCTTCTAAGTGTTTACAGTCTCAAGCAGTGGTTCTCAATCCAAGGAGTGCATTCATAATTTAAAAACGTACCCAAACTAATTAAATTAGAAACACTTCGGGTGGGGCCTATGCAATAGAATTGTTCAAAACCTTCCCATGTGATTCTAATGTGAAGCCAGAACTGAGACCCCCTGGAATAGTTAATAGCTCCCTTTTGTATAAGCACAATCAACCAATCAACCATGCTGTTCTGAATACTTAGAACACACACAAAAGAAGCCCAAAAGGCCTTACTACTGGAATTGTGGGCCAAGATCCAGTGGGATTGGCACCACTGGGGACTTGTTAGAAATGCAGACTCTCAGACCCCATCTCAGTGTAGGTTAGATATAAAGAAAAGGAACTATTGCATGCAAGGTGTATGTGCATTTTTAGTTTTAATAAATATTGCTACGTCATCCTCCAAAATGGTTAATCTAAGTTCCCTTCTGTACTGTATTGGAGAACCTGGTTCACCACAGTCTTCCCAAAAATGGCTATTCTTAATGTTTTATTTATATGTTTGTTCTTCTATTTGCAATTAGAAGGGTTCATTTATTTTTCATTGTTACATTTTCCTAATTATTACTTACATTGAGCACATATTTTTGTATTTTATTGGCCTCTTACATTTCCTCTTGGGTGTATTGTCCATATAAATACTTTGTCTATTTTTCTCTGTTGGGACATCTTGACTTTTTGTGTTGGTTTGTTGACATTCCTTATGTATTTGAGATGCAAATATTTTGTCTGTTATATATGTTGCAAATGTCTTCTTCCATTCTGTTGTTTGTATTTTACCTTTGCTAAGGATGTCTTTTTGTTATGAAAAGTTTCTTTCTGTTTTTATATGGCCAAATTTATTAATATTTCCTTTTATTTTTCTTTTCGTGTCTTTCCCTCTTGAGCTTTTATAAATATATATGTAAATATTTATGTCTTTAAATGGAATTTGTTCTTGCATATGAGGATGCTGGAATTTTCTTTCTATATGGAGATCCAACTTTCCCCAAACCATTCTTTCTAATTTTCAAATGTCCTTTTTTTTTCATTCCAAATTCTTATATGCATGGATTTTTATTCTCCTCCCCTGAGGAGAATAAAATCTCATTCTGAATTTATGCTAATAGTATGAATTCATAATATGTTTTGCTATCTGGAGGACCATTTTTCTCTCTTTGCTCTCTATCAATATCATCTTCTTTAAAATTCTTGTACACGAGCCTGAGAATCAGTTTGTCAAGTTCTATGAAAATTCAGATGATCACTTTAAATTAATAAGCTAGTTTGGGGAGAATTGAATCAACCTCCACAGAAACAACTCATTTGAACATACACACTGATACCACAAACTGAACGCTTCCAGCTAGAAGGTGCAGGACAACCAAATACTTCAGTTCTCAACAATTGTTAAAAGCTTACAAACCTTTTCGTGATATCTGTATTGGTAAGTGTTATGATATCATTTAATTAAATATTATCCAAGAAGGGGATAGAAAGTTGTTACTACCAACACTTAGGAAAGAATCAGTAAAGGAAAATTACTAAAAAAAAAAAAAATCTGTCAAATTAGATGTAGGTGAAAAAATGATTAAAAAATCAAGGCAAACAATGATCTCACTGATACGAACTGAGGATACTGAGCAAACTAACATAGGTAGAGTCTGGAAGATAGGTTACCCAGAGACAAAGGGAGGGTGATGAGCCGATGCTCAATCTGGGCAGAATCTATGATAAAGTGGACAAGGATGTTTTGGCAGTGGATGGGGTGATGGTGGTGCAGGGATGTGAGTGGGGTCCCTGGTGCTGGAGGGTGAGGATGAGAGGGGTTGGGGTGGGTTGGCCTATCCGTGGAATTGGCGGGGGGTGAGGAACAGGTGAACACTGGGGAGGTGGATGTCTGCGGCAGAAAATACAACTGGAGTGCTCTTTTGGCAGCTATGGCAGGGGAAGGTCACTGGTGCAGGGCATAGGTGGTGAGGGGATGTGTGGGGAAAGGTGCACCTGAGGCATGCTTCTAAGGACTATGTAAGTGTTCATCTTGTCATAGGTTGCTATTTCAGTTGTTGGAGACCCTCATAATAAACAACAAAATATTAAACTCCCATCCTGTGGGGTCCTGCTACATTCTCCAATAGAGGGGCAAGAATCTCTCGAGTACACAGGCTGTGCTTAATAAAAGAAAACATACCAAGAGCACCGGCAAAGCCAATATCAGGTGACTTACCTCCAGATCATCAGACTCACCCAGGACAACTAACAAAATGATGATGATGGACAACCCCTAATCCAAAAAACAGAGTATCTACAAATGCAAGTAAAACAGTTCCTTCCATCCATCCCATAATATCTAAGGTCCTTCTCAATCTGAAGCAGAGCAGGATGATCATCCCAAAATCCTCAAGGTTGAGGAATGAACAAACATAAGGGGGGAGAATGCAAGCATGCACCAAAGTAGACTTATTATTATTGTAGTAATGGAAGAACTTGTAATACTGATATAAGGATAATGGTCACCAGAGGTTTTGAGGGGAGGGGGCGGATAATAGGTGGAACATAGGGCATTTTTAGGGCATTGGAATTAAGTATAAACCACATGTAAACTATAGACCTTGGTTAGCAGCAATGCTTCAGTATTTATTCATCAATTGTAACAAATGTACCACACATGGTAAGATATTATTAATAGGGTAGTGTATGGGAGGGGGGGTGGGGTATAGGGGAATCCCTCATACTTATGATGTAAATTTTCTGTAATGTAAAATCTCTTTATATGAAAAAGAAGGAGAAAAAAGTGGGGCAGGATATGTGTAAGAATTCAGTGAGGTAGCACAACATGCCTATGAGTGTCTAAAAAACACCATAGGAAAGTGACTATGTGTCCCTAATACACGGAGTAACGTATATTAGACCTGATCTATTTCTGAAAGTCTGTGTTAAAAAAAAAATCAGACTATTCAGGCAGCAATTTAAAGATAAACTTAAACTAAAAATAAAAAATTAAGGCAAACAAATTGTGAAATTCTAGGCGTCTACTCTCAGATTACTTGTAACTACTAGTTTCACTTCAAAAGAAACAAAACTGGACATCTGAGATGATCCTATTTCTGATGCAAGAAAATCAATGAGGAAATCCAGTGATCTTGCTTCAAGATAAGGCCCCAGCTCTCTAGCAAAATATAGGTGAATAAGTATAAATTTATATGTTGAAAGTTGTAATAAAATATTGTATGTTTACATGTATCTTTTTCTTTCATTAGTCCATGCCTTAAGAAGCTTTTTGTAATCAATTAATCAATTGTCAGTCTCAATCATAATGGAAAAAAATATTTTCTATAATACTTCTCTCCATTTATACACATCTTTGAATTCCTTCAGCAAAAAAAAAAAAAAAAAAAAAAAATCATTTCTTTATAAAGATCCTGTGTATTTTTATTAGTTTTACTTCTAATTTCTTTCTGGTTTTCTTTCTATTATGAAAGAGATTTTTATCAATTTTATTTTGTAATTATATTTTTGCTGATTTTAGGAAAACTACTTAGTTTGTACTTTGCTCTTATATTGGTCTATTGGTCATTTCCTTAGATGGTCCTAGTAGTTTTAATATTTTGCTGGTTTATTTGGGGAGGGGAAGCTAGTTTAAATTGTATCATTAAATCCTTGGTATGGATGTCAAGTCAGGTTTCCTAGGAAGCAGACTCTGAGATGGAGGTTTTTGTGCAGGAAGATTATTGAAGGGTTCTTTCTAGATCAACTGCTATTGGGGAAGGTGAGGCAGCAGGATTGAGCAGAGGGAGAAGTAGAGCTGCGATGCTATCACATTCCCCAGGTTATTCCCCCAGAGATCTCTGAGCTGGGATGGCCTTGCAGACTTACTCAATTGGGGTAAAAGTCTTTATAACCCTACCTTAACCAGTCTTTGAAGATTAGCTGCACCCTGGAAAAGAATATGTCCTAGAGTAAGGCAGTATCTCCTTGGCTCAACCACAGCAGCTGGCTGAGTGAGTGCTTCACTCCTTTAGAAGGGGCAGATTCGGGTGGTACACGACAGCATCCACTAAGAAGGTAATGAAAATGTTCTCCTTTCTTCTCAAATAGTTACACCTCCTTTCATTTTTATTGCCTTCCAGTACGTGGCTAGGCCCTCCTGTATAATGTTGAATTAGTAAGTGAAAGTAGGCATTCTCATCTTTTTCCTGGACTTACATTAGACTTAGTGTAATGGTTCACTGTTACATGATATTTGCTGTATATTTCTAGTAGACACCTTGTATTGGATTAAGAGAGCTTTTATTCCAAAGTAAAATGATAAAAATGTATCATTAATATGCATTGCAACAATCAAATGCTTTTGCAACATTCACTGGAATGAATATATGATTTTCTCCTCTAATCAGTTAATGTAATACAATTATCAATACTTCAAAAAATATCATACAGGGGAGTGGATGTGGTTCAAGCAGTTGAGCACCCACCTCCCACATGGGAGGTCCCGGGTTTGGTTTCCAATGCCTCTTAAAGAAGACAAATAAACAGCCAGCAGACATTGAGCAAAAACAATGAGCAGACAACGAGCAAAAACAAAAGCAGGATGATGAGCAAAGAACAAGCAGACAATGAGCAAAAACAAAATGGGCAGGGAATGGATGTAGCTCAAGCAGTTGAGTGCCTGCCTCCCACATGAGAGGTCACAGATTTGGTTCCCAGTGCCTCTTAAAGAAAATATAAACATTCAACAAGCAGACAATGAGCAAAAACAATGAACAAACAGATGAGGTGGCTATCTCGGGGTGGGGGGGAATATCATACAATCCTTGCTTTCCTAGGATATATTTTAATTGATCATAAGATGTTATCCTATTAAAACACTGCTAGATTCTTGTTCCTTACGAATTTCATTTACGATTTTTATACCTTCACTTATAATTGAATTTTGTTTTCCTTTCATGCTGTCTTTGATATATAGTTGTGCTAATGTCCTTAAAATAATTGGATAACTTTCCATCTTTTCTATATTCTAGAATAATTTGCATGATAAGAATTAGCTGGTCTTTAGATTTTTAGTAAAACATAATTATTTGACCCAGTCATATTTAAAGTTTGGTGGATGAGTAGATCTTCAAATACTGCTTCAATTCCTTTCATGATCACTATGGTCACAGGTTTTCTACTTCTTGGAATAATTTTGGTAATATGTATTTCCTTATTTGCTCATTGCATCTAGTTCTTTAAATTTATTCACGTGAACTCATAAATTTTTAACCTCTTCTATATGAAGATCTATGTATGCTTCATTTACTTCCTGATGTAGTTTATGACCGTTCTCTTTTTCGTTATCATATTTGTAATGGATTTGGCACCTTTATTTCTTTGCAGAGATATAGCTTCTGGATGGTTGATCAACTCTATTTTGAACTTTATCTTCAATTTCTGATTTTTACCCTAACTATTTCCTTCTTAATCACTTTGTGTTTGCATTGTTGTTTTTGTTTTGTTTTGTTTCTAAAGTTAAAAACCTAGTTCATTTACTTAAAAGCTTTCTCCCCCTCGTGTTAAAGGGTATGAACTTTCTCCTAAGAATAATTTTGGAATCATTCCTGTATGTATTAAAAATAGTGGGATTTTTTTTTCAGTTCTAAATATTTTACAATTTCCATTTTGATATCCTTTTTGCTCTTGAATTTATTTTTTAATTTACAGTTAAGTGGTGTTGGTGGTATGAGGAATGCAGAGTTTGATATTTTTTGTGTTTATTTATGAATTTATTGAATTGTGATCAATGAACTTAGTATATTATCATTTTTTGGGAATTTTTTGGCCACCTAGGGCATGTTCAATTTATGTGAATGTCTCATGTAAGTTGAAAAGAATATGCCTTCTCTCTTGGGTACAAATATATATATATATATATATATATATATATACACACACACACACACACACACATATATGAGCATATATGCATATATACAGAAATACACATGTATGACATTATATACATGTATTTATGTGTGCATGTGTATATATGCATCCAAAGATATGATTATGCTTTTCAGATTCTCTTTCTATTTTTTATCAGTTTGAATTTTAGTTGACCCCATCTGTCAGTTTTCTAGAAAATTGGATTAAAATCTCCTACAATGGATTGTGGGAAGGTGGTCACGAGCTAACAGGCAGAACTGGATGCTCTCACAAAAACAATGGAGAAAGAGGCAAAAGCTGTCTGAGGGACCTGTTTTGGGGGTCAACAGACCAGGACAGTGCTACACAACTCCCAAGGTGAGGGACAGAGAGACAAAGAAGCTGAAATGACAAACATGAGTTACCAAGCCTCTGTGGCAGCCAGGAAGGGCTCCCCTCCCCCACCCCCAAGATATTAAGCTGGAGTAAAACCCCTGGCTCACTGCAGCTAACTGAGGGGAACAGACATCTTCCTTCCTGTCAGCTATTTGAAGGAAAAAGGGAGGGGAGATTGCAGTGCTTTTTTTTTAGTGAATTCAACCAGCAGATCCCACTTTGAATCTCCGCTCCGGAGATTCAACACAGGAACACAGAAAAAATGAGAATGAAACACCTCCATGGGAAGGTGTGCTGATTAGCACCATTTTCTGGGCAGTCTGGAAATTGCATGTATAAAAACTGTTCATGAGGTCTGTATCCAACCCCTGGGAGAAAATCTGCACCCCACTAGTGAGTCCCTGGCCTGATTTTGAAAACTTAGGTTGAGCAATTTTAAAGACTGAGAATAAGTTGAACCAAATATCAAAGAAGAACAGTGGGGGAAAAAAAACAATAGGCAAGAGAGAGAAATTGGCCATCAGAGTAAATTCACCAATATATTCAGATGTCTAGACATCAGCAAAAAATTACTAGCTATACTAGGATACAGGAAGAGATGGCCCAGCCAAAAGAACAAATCAAATATCCTGAGGAGATACAGGACTTAAGACAATTAATCAGAGATAATAACACAACTCTCCTAAATCACTTCAAAGAATTTATAGAAAATATGACTAAAGAAGTAAAGGATATTAAGAAGACACTGGGAGAGCAAAAAGAACAATTTGAAAGCCTTCAAAGAAAAGTAACAGACCCTATGGGAATGAAAGATACAATGGATGAGATTAAAAATACATTAGAGGTACATAGGAGCAGATTTGAATTGCTTGAAGACAGAATTAGTGACTTCGAAGACAGAACATCTGAACATTTCAGAAAGGAGAACAGAAAAAGAAAAGAATAGAAAAAATGGAACAGAGTCTCAGGGAATTAAATGAAAATGTGAAACATACAGACATTCACATTAGTGGTGTCCCAGAAGGAGAAGAGACTGGAAAAGGAGCAGAAAGAATATTTGAGGAAATAATGACCAAAAACTTCCCAACCCTATGAAAGACATAAATATCAATATCCAAGAAAGTCAACACACCCCAAACAGAATAAATCCCAATAGAACTACCCTGAGACTCCTACTATTCATAATGACAAATATCAGATAAAGAGAGGATTTTGAAAGCAGCAAGAGAAAACCAAATCATTACATACAAGGGAAACTCAATAAGATCAAGTGCCGACCTCTCATCAGAAACCATGGAGGAGAGAAGAAAGTGGTATGATGTATTTAAAGTACTGAAAGAGAAAAACTGCTAGCAAAGAATTCTGTATCCAGCAAAGCTGCCCTTCAAAAATGAGGGTGAGTTCAAAGTCTTCACAGACAAACAAAAACTGATAGGATATGTTACCAAAATACTATATTTACAAGAGATACTAAAGGGGGTGCTGTAGTCTTAAAGGAAAAAACAAGGGTGAGAGATTTGGAGAAGAGTTTAGAAAGGAAGATTATTAAGAAAGGTAAACTAAAGGATAAGAAGACAGACAATAGAATGGTATGACAACAGAGAACTGAAGACAAGATGGATGAAGTAAGTAATGCCTTTACAGTAATAACACTGAATGTTAATGGATTGATCTCCCCAATCAAAAGACATAGGCTGATGGAATGGATTAAAAAATATGACCCATCGATTTGCTGTCTACAAGAGATCCACCTTAGATGTAAGGACACAACCAGGTTAAAAGTAAAAGGTGGAGGAACAATCAGCAAGATGGCAGCAGAGTAAGGAGCTCCTAGAGTCAGCTCATGCTATAGGGCAGTTAATAATCACCCTGAGCTATCTAAAGCACCTGTTTGGGGGCTCCAGGAGACCAGAAGAGCATCCTGCAACATCCTTGAAAGAATGGAAGAAGGAGATTGCTCATCTGCAGAGAAGATTCATGAGTAGAGCACTCCATGCCCTGGAGGCCAGTGTATCCTCCACTGGAGGCACAAGCCACCTGAGAACTATTCTGCGACTGGAATTGGAAGCTCCACTTCCCAAAAACAGAGGAGGAAGAGACGGTAGGGCACCAACTTCAGCTACTGATTAGTAAATTTGGCTGGCTAAAGTATAACCCTAAGAAGAGCTGAAGTTTGAACTTGTCCAAGTCAGAAAGAGGTTGGTAGCTGCCATTTTGACTCCTCCCCCAGCATGAGTTGAAAGTGGGCTGACTGAAAATCACAGTGAAGGTAGAGACTGGTTTCTTTCTTCCAGATCAGCCTGCAACCCTAGCTTGGGCTTCAGCCCCACCTCTAGCAGAAAGAAAGCTGGTGGGCCCTGTCTCTGCCTCTCCAGGTAACTGCAGGTATATTCAGCTGGCACAGACTGAATAGTTGGAAGTTTACTGGGGCAACTGCTGTCATTTTGGACCCACATGGCATAGGTTGCTGTTCACCTCTGCAGCTCCATCTCCACCCTAGGCAGGGGAGAAGGGAGCAGGAAGCTTCATGAGTCTCTCTGGGCAACTAGAGTCTAGGCCTGCACAACTTGGATTATTACACATGGCTGTGGCTCTGTCCCTACATCTGGCAAAGGGGAAAGTTGAGAGAAGCTTCATCTGTCCCTGAGGTAATATGGGCAGCTTGAGCCTCTACAGCTTACAGCACCAACTACAAACTTGGCTCCTACTACACAATCAGCAAGGGAGAAAGGGCAGGAAATCCTAAACTAAAGAGGGAAACTGCACCCAAAATAAATACTCTAGTAAGCCAGATGTCAAGATACCGACAAAAAATTAGAATCCACATCAAAAACAGGAAGATATGGCCCAGTTAAAGGAACAAGAGAAGCCTCCAGATGACATAAAGGAGTTGAGACAACTAATCATAGATTTTCAAACAAATCTCCTTAATAAATTCAATGAGATGGCTAAAGAGATTAAGGATATTAAGAAACCATTGGATGAGCACAAAGAAGAATGTGAAAACATACATAGAAAAATAGCAGATCTTATAGGAAAGAAAGGTGTAAATAAATGAAATTAAAAATACACTGGAATCATATAATAACAGATTTGATGAGGCAGAAGAAAGGATTGGCGAGCCTGAAGACATGGCCTCTGAAAGCAACATACAAAAGAACAGATGAAGAAAAGAATGAACAGGGTGTCAGAGAACTATATGCCAGCAAGAGATGTGCAAATATACATGTCATGTCCCAGAAGGAGAAGAGAAGGGAAAAGGGGCAGAAGTAATATTTGAAGACATAATGGTAGATAATTTCCTAACCCCATTGAAGGACATAGATATCAATGTCCAAGAAGCACAACATACTCCCATCCAAATAAATCAGAATAGACCAACTCTGAGACACAGACTAATCAGAATGTCAAATGTCAAAGACAAAGAGAGAATTCTGAGACCAACAAGAGAAAAGCAATGCAAAACATATAAGGGATATGCAATAAGATTAAGTGCTGATTTCTCATCAGAAACCATGGAGGCAAGAAGACAGTGGTATGATATATTTAAGATACTGCAAGAGAAAAACTTCCAGCCAAGATCTTATATCCAGCAAGACGGTTTTTCAAAAATGAGGGCAAGTTTAGAATATTCACAGATAAACAGAAACTGAGTTTGTAACCAAGAGATCAGCTTTGCAGGAAATACTAAAGGGTGTCCTATACTCTGAAAAGACAGGAGAGAGAGGCCTGGAAGAGAATCTAGAAATGAAGATTAAATCAATAAAAGTAACTAAAAGTGTTAAAAGAGTAGTGAAAATAAAATACGACAGATAAAACCCAAATATTCAGGAATAAACTTAACCAATGATATAAAGTACTTGTATTCAGAAAACCAAAACTAATAAGAAACAAAACAAAAAGACCTAAATAACTGGAAGAACATTCCTTGCTCTCAGATTGGAAGACTAAATATCATTAAGATGTCAATTCTACTCAAATTGTTATATATATTCAATGCAAACCCAATAAAAATTCCACCAGCATTTTTTTAAATAAATGGAAAACATGACTATCAAATTTATTTGGAAGGAAAAGGGGTCCTCAGTAGCAAGAAATATCTTCAAAAGGAAAAGCAAAGTTGAAAGACTCTCATTTCTGGACTTTAAATTGTATTACCTAGCTACAGTTGTAAAAACAGCATGGTACTGGCATAAAGACAGACATATAGACCAATGGTACCGAACTGATGGTTCAGAAACAGACCCTCATATCTATGGTCAAGTGATTTTTGCCTAGCCTGTCAAACCCACCCAACTTGGAGAGAACAGTCTATTCAACAAATAGTGCTGAGAGAACTTGATATCCATAGTCAAAAGGAAAGAGGACCCCTATCTCACACCTTATACAAAAATTAACTCAAAATGGATCAAAAACCTAAATATAAAGCAAGAACCATAAAGCTTCTAGAAGTAAATGTAGGAAAATATCTTCAAGACCTCATGGTAGGTTGTGGATTCTTAAAGGAGATAAGAGGAAGGCCGAGATGGACTACTGATACCTAATGTATGCAGAAGTTTTAATTAACTCTACTGTAAAAGTGTAGAAATGTATAGAGCTGATGGTAACACATTATAGTGAGTAACAGCTGGTTTGTAAATGAGAGTGTGGCGGGAAAGGGTATTCTAGGGATGTACATGTCAATCGAAAGAAAGCTAGAGAATAATCTAAGGACTGAATAATACAGTAAATCCAGAGGTGGATGAGAATTGTGGTTGACGGTACAGACACAAGAGTGTCCTTGGTGAGCTACAGCAGATGTACATCACCATTGCAGGGTGGTGGGAATGTGGAGAAGCATGGGAAAAATACGACTGGAGTGACCTATGGACTGTGGTTCACAGTAATAATGTAATAATATTCATGCATCTATGCCAAAGATGTACTGTGTTGATATTGGGGGAGTACGGAAAAAGTGTGCCAAATGTATGCTGTGGACCTGGTAATAATCTGATATTATCTCATAATCTGTAACAAATGTTCCACCACAGTGTGGTGTGTTGGTAGAGAGGTGTTGTTTGGGAATTCTGCGTGTATGCGTGATTGTTTTGTAAGTTTACAACTTCTGTCATAAAAATATATTTTAAAAATAATAATAGGGTGGTTGGGGGAAAAATACACCAAATGTAAGATAAGGACTATAGTTAGTAGTAAGATTTTGGCATTATCCTTTCATAATTTGTAACAAATGCCTACAACAATGCAAGGTGCTGGTGATGGGTTGATGTATGGGACCCCTATATGACGTTATGCATGTTTGCTTTGTAAGTTCACAACTTTTACTATACACTTATTGTTTATGTATGTTCATGTATAAATGACACAAAATAATAATAATAGGGTAGGTTGGGGGGGAAATATTTTGATTAGTAGTAAAAATAAAAAGTGAAAGGGTGGAAAAAGCTATTCCATGCAAATAGTAACCAAAAAAGAGCTGGACTAGACCAGATAAATGTAAAATAACAATATTATAGTATATGAACTATAATTACTCAGTGCAACTAGCAAATTGTTCCTGTGATCAGTATTCTGTAAATTTTTTCATACAAAATAAACACTTGCTTTTAATTGAGGAGAACTGGAGAAGAGATGTATTTTTGGATATTTCATTTTTCTTCAACCCTTTCTTATGCATTCATTAATTAAAATTAATTAAAATAAGCTATCTGGATCAATAACGATTTGGCATGATTACAGTTGAAAAATATTTTGAGTTTTTCTGCCTCATAAAACTATTAATTGGCATTCATTTCAATAAGATGTGATGAATTCCCAAATGGGAATTTGATTATCTAGAAAGAATTATGGTCTAAATGGAAATTAAATAACCAAACCAATAATTAATTTCATTCTTAGAGATTATTATGTCCAATAGTTAGAGCTGTAATAAAAAAAATTAGAATATGTTATAATTAATTTCTGTTATATTAGAATTATTATTTATATTTATAAATGTTTGTTGTTATACTATCTATTTCTTATAATTGATTATATTAAATCTAACCTGGCCTTGCACTCTCTTTCAAAATTTGTAATTTCTTCCAATCTATTTTTCTGTTTATTTTACAATTTTACAATAAAGGTCTTTTTAACAGCTAAAAATAAAAAAGCCATTGATCATACACATTGGACAGATCATATGGTATATGGATATATCTCACTAAAACTGCTTAATAAGCAAATAAATAATTGTGCAAGAGTAGCCAGAAATAGCAGCTATGTACAGCAAGGGAAACAGAGAGATTGAGAGGGGAGGAATTTCCTTGTTTGTTTATTATTATTATGATGATTGAAATAGTGAAAATGCTTTAAAAATGATTGCAGTGATGATAGCTAGCTATAGTCCATATCTTACATTTGGTGTATTTTTCCCCCAACCCACCCTATTTTTTTTTTATGATATTCTTGCATAGTTTGAAACAAATGATCACAACAATGCAAGGTGTTGGTGGTGGGGTGGTGTATGGTAGCCTTGTATGATGTTATGCATGTTTATTTTGTAAGTTCATAACTTTTACTATACACTTATTGTTTATGTATGATCATTTATGAATGATATACTTTAATAAAAAATATTTTTTTAAATCTCCCACAATGGTTATGGATATAGAAATTACTTCTTATAGTTCTATTTGTTTTTGCACTATATATTTTGCTTGCTGCTTTTTTATGCTAAGAAATTCTCTTAATCCGTAGCCTCTTACTAAAAAATTTAAAGCACTTATTTAATATCGTAATTATCACAAATACAATGTCCAAGGCTCACTCAAGCCAGCCCTAAAACCCTCATAGCTTCTTACCCTGATGTTCTCACCAGAAGGACAGAGGCCACAGAAAACCACCACTAGCCCTCAAGGGTTCTAAAGTGCCAACTCATAAACTCCTTTTCCTTCTCTGTTCTCCAAACTCTCACCTCCTCTTTCCCCTTTTCCTCATCCAGTCACCTCTTCCATGTAAACACACACGGGCGTGCACACAGGCTCACAAACTCACACTACTCAGCAAATGGTCAGGCTAGACATTTGTAGACTCTATATAATCTAGCTTATCAACAAAGAAAACCCAATCAGAGGTTTTAAAATAGAGAGAGGTCAATGCAATAATTTGGTTAAAAAAATTACTGGCAGAAATCTAAGACTGATTCAACATTTGGGAATTTATCAATGTAATCCACCAGATCAATAGACTAAGAAAAACATACTGTTATCTGCAATACATGCAGATAAAGCATTTGACACAATTCTATTTCCTTTGATGATTAAAAAAACTTTTAAACTAGGAATAGGAGTTTATCAACCTCAGCTTGATAAAATGCATCTAGAAAACTCCTACCGTTAAAATAATGCTTAATGAGGAAAGACTGAATGCTTTCTCTCAACGATTGGGGGGAAAAAAACAACAAGGATATCCGCCCTCACCATTTTTATTTAATATTGTATTGAAGGAACTAGCCAGGGCAATAGATAAGAAAAAGGTACAACATGCATACACATTGGAAAGGGAAAAATATACTTGTCTATATTCACAAATGGCATGATGATGTATGTGGAAAATAGTTTGAGACTGGAGTTGAGGTTATTTAATATGCTCTCTTCTATCAATAATTCTTTCATTTCCATCTGATCTCTCCTGGGGATTTCTCCTACAATCCTTCCCTAATAATACCAAAAGGAAGGCTAAACCATAGATTTGAGTAGTCAGAGGGAATGTGAGTGGCTCCAAAATCACAAATCATAATGTGGAAAGTTGATGTATTTGGTTATATCAAAATTAAGAACTGATATTTAACAAAGAACACCATGGACAATTTAACAGATAAATGACAGATTAGGCAAAGATATTTTCAACACCTAAACCAAGAAGTTATTAGTATCTGGAATACAAAAAGACTTTCTGAATATCAATTAACAAAAGAAAGAAATCTCAATAGAAAAATAGACAAGGGATATGAATAGGCAATTCATAAAATGTGAAACTCTAATGGTTAACCAGAATATGCAGAGTTGTTCGAACACATTAGTCATTAGAGAAATCTGAGTTAAAATAGAAGGCTACTACTTTACATCTATCAGCTTGACGAAAGCAGGGAAGTTGTTTAGTGCTCAGATACAGGAATTCTCACCGTGCTGCTGGGAGTATAGCCTGGTATACTTTCTGGTGTACCATGTAGTCAAACTGAGCTCAAATACATGAGACTCAGCAGTTCAGTTCTGAGAAATCCACTGCAGGAAATTCCTCACAGGAACATCACAGACGACGATGTGGTGGATTTGAACTGCTTAACTAAGCTGGAACTACTTTTCCCAGAATTCCCTTCTCTGTGTATGTCTGGATTACTCGAGATATCTTACGTGAGATTTTTTTTTAATAATTTTTTTTTAAAAGAAGATTTAGATTACATAAATGTTATATAAAAAATATAAGGGATTCTCATATGCCCCACTCCCTCCCCTCCCACACTTCCCACATTAATAACATCCTTCATTAGTGACATGAGATTTGAAAGGCAGAAAGGAAGCGATCAACATATTTTTTTCACACTTGGCAATCAGCGGAGGGCACCAGGCACTCTAGTAGCTCCTGCACGACGTTGCTGATATGCTGCCTCACCTTGTTGCCCAGCAGTTCCTGCAACTCTTGCCAGACTGCCTCCTTCCACTGCTCCAAATCCTGGTGCAGGTGCCTGTGACAAAGAGCTCCAGCTTCTTCTGCAGGTCACCTCACCACCGAAGTTGGAGGCTTGGAGGAAGTTAAAAGGGCAATGCAGGCTCCGGTTTCTCCTCGCTCTCCCCACTTCCCGCCCGCCATTCCTCCCAAAATGCCTGCACTGCTGACTTCAGGCCCAGTTCCAGATGCAGAAGAAACAGCAGAAGATAAGCTGTTTAACCAGTTCCCACAATAGTATAAGATCAAAACCGCGTAAGAAATCCCTCACTGTATAGTCCTCCTCGGGGTTCTGTTTCTCTGATGGAATCTTGCCTGATACGGAGGAGAATGATCACCCTAGGGTTTTGTGGAATCAGCGGGCAATTTAGGAGCTCACCACTAGGGGAACAGTTAAGCAAAATGTGGTGCGTGTCCACCCAAAATACGATGCAGCACTTAAAAGTGGTACATGAAACACAGGGTAACCATGCATAGATATTGAAAAAAAAAATAGAGTGAAATTAAGAAACAGCATTAAATCCATAAAATCTATAGTACATGAAATCTATAGTACAATATATTTTATAAAAATTTTTGAAAAAAACACACATACATACAGAAAACAACTCCATACCAGGAGTTTTGATACATTTTGATACATTTTAGGGAAATGTATCAAATCGCTTAGAGCACTTTCCTATAAGAGAGCGGGAAATAGAGGGAAAAATGGAAAAATAACTAAATATATACATATACACATGTATGCATAAAAGCAAGTGCAAGGCCATGCTCAGTGTAATGATAATTTGTCCGAATTTGAGGATTAAGATTAATTCATGGCTTTTTCACCTAAGGTCAACAGGAGAAACCATCAGCTGAGGGGTTCCTTGCTCCTTAGTCCTGTTGATTCTCTGGTACTTTCTCTGTCTCCAGGTATGGCCCAGGCTTTTTAAACTCACCTGCTGTCTCTGACTTTTTTGGGACAGGCTTTATTTGGCTGCCTCAGACCTATGTACTCTCTGCACAGTGGTCAAAATCATCCCTGCTGGGTTCCCTCCCTCATACCAGCATCTCAGCAGCTGAGAGGAATACCTTTCCTACTGGTAAAAGCCCCAGATAACTGGACCCTACAAAATGAAAGAGAAAGGTAAGGGTTGAAATTGGGGTGGGGACATCGTGAATTCCAGCTCCTCTGGCCTGTTTTCCCTCTGCCTATAATACTGCTTCTGACTCCACAGGGCCTTTGAACATGCAGTTCTGTCCAGCACACCCATCCCACCCCTCCCATCTAGTTATCTCCAGCCAATTGTTACTGTAGTGAGAGATGTTGTCCCTTAACTCCTGGGATATGTTTTTTAATATCTTTCTTATATATTTTCATAAACACATGTAAACCTTCCATCAGAGAAGTTCTAGCTTTACAGTTTCTTTTCGTGGCTCTTTGATTTGAATGTGTCCATCCTACTAGACTGGGAGCTCCAGGAGGGCAGACAATGTGTGTTTTTCTCACCATTGCATTCCCAAGCCCAGTTAGAGTGCCTGGCACTTGATGATCAATAAAAATATAGTGAATGAATAAATGAATCTAGTTTTGTTTGTTGGTCAGTTGCTTGATTGGTTTAAGTTCACTCTGTAGGATGAAGAAGGGGAAATAGAGAAGCAGAAAATTGTCTTCAACTAAAGCAGATTTTTATGTATTACCTGGTATTCCTAAACCTACTTCTAGGACCATATATTTTCAGACTAATTCAGACCTATACGTTCTAGTTCTGGGTTTGCTGTTTATAAAATTGCTGGCAATTGGGAAAGTTGTCCTCCTTGCCCCTTTCTCTGGGTTCTCTGTTCCATTTCTCTTCCTTCACCCAGTCGCCTTGTTCTTTTTCCTCTCTTCTGCATAAGGCTATGAAGACATGCTATGATTAGTGCTATTAACCAGCTGTCGGCCTAAAAAGACTAACTTGTAATCAGCTGAAAACACTGTAACCCAGAGATGGACTGTATTATGTTAATAATCCTTTCTAGACACATAATTTGATGACTGCATATCACTTCTTTAATGCTCCTGCTAAGAAAATTGTAAATTAAATCCCTCTTTATAAAAAAAATTTAAAAAAAGATTGCTATTTCACTAAGCCTACTGTTAAACTGAGATTAATGTTCTATATCTAAAGTATAAATTACTTAATTTTCCTCCCACCACACAGCTCAGGAATTTAGAAACCCTGTATCAGGATTTCCTCTGTAAATGTGTGCCATGAATCTCTGCCTCCTTAGGACACATACCAAAATGACATTTTAGTGTTGTCTAGTACAGCTAATTCCATCCTAAATGTCTCAGGTTTGATAAAACTGCAGATGTATCACATGCCAGAGCCTTTTCCTCCCCACTTTTACTTTATTTTTCACCCTCTCTCTCCTTATTTGATCCTTGAGTACACGAAGAAAATAATATATTTATGCATTTTTAAAATCACTTACCTTTCCTTTTTAAAAATAATTATGCACAGTTTTAAAAGTGCTTCAATCTCTGCTTTCTATATAAACCAGATCCTAAAATTTTTTTAGAGAGTGAAACGCTTTCCATTTCTGGTTTTAAGACCCGTGAAGACACTTCCTGGGCTGGATTTAGATCCTGAACCCACAGGATCTCAATGATGTAGGCTCAAGAATCTATTATCATCAGTGAGACACAAATCAGGGAAAAATCAGATAAAGTATTAAAATATTAACCATCTTGAAATACAAATTGCCATGCAGTGCCCCACATACATTTTCTCTAAGATTGTCTTTTATTAATTCTATGTACACTAAAAGTAGGTCTGCTTGAAAGCTAGTAGTGAATCTTTTGGTAAGAAGGGAAGTTTTTGACAATGCAAATGATTATCTTAACAAAGAAGAAAATATAGAAATACTTTGTAAAAACAGGGGCACAAAGTGTTTCTATAAAACGCTAAGGCTAGAGTTTAGGAAATCAGGGGTGCCGCTTTCTTAAGAAACCATAGCCAACTCTTCTATCTGTTGCCTAAATTTTAGTGGCTTGAAACAATTTATTGTTATCTCTCAGTGGTTCTGTGGGTTGATGGGACTCAGCTGCATTGTTCTCCCCTTGGGATCTCTCATAGGGTTGTTTAAATCAGATATCATCTGGGACTGCAGTCTGAAGGCTCATCTGGGCTGGGCATCCAAAATGGCTCCCTCAGATGGTTGGCAGTTGATACTGGTTATTCTCTGGAATCTCAGCTAAGGGGCCTTGGTTTCACTTCACATCAGCCTCTCATTGGAACATTGGGCTTGCTCACAGCAGAGAGTCTGATTATGAGAGAGAGCATTCCTAGAGCAAGAATGGCCACCAAGAGAGCCAGATGGAAGCTGCAAGGTTTCTTATGACCTAGCCTCAGAAGTTCCAGAACATAATTTGTGCAGCATTTTTTTGAGTCACTAAGACCCAGCCCTGATTCAGGAAGAGAGGAATTAGACTCCATCTTTTGTTGGGGAGTTGCAGAGTCATATTGTACAAAAACTTCTGGGATGGGAGATGCCATTGCAGGCATCTTTGGAAACTACAATCTGCTTCACCAACTCAGCTCATATTGAACCTAAATGAGATAGAACTCCTTCCCCAAAACAACACAGACTGAGTAGAGGCTTCACCAGTGCTCCACCTCAGCCTGACTGCTTCATTCTACCCAGGATGATATGGGAAGGTAACAACGTGGATCAATAGATCTGACCTTTCCCCAGGAAGTACACACCACCCTCGTTAATACTGACCTGCTTTTCTGTAGCCATTAGCTCAAGCTAACTCAAAATGAAACAGAATACTTAAAGGGGTTTTCTCTCGAGCCTAATAAAAGATCTGAAAATTTTCCAACTACACTTAATAATCCTGAATTGTATGGTTCTTTTCTCTCTCTTCCTTTCTTTTCCTTCCTTCCTTCTTTCTTTCTCTTCCTTCCTTCCTTCCTTCCTTCCTTCCTTCCTTCCTTCCTTCCT